>VXAB01003962.1:0-72074 GCA_013399175.1 Odontophorus gujanensis
AAGATCTCCGGCTCTACAGAAGTACACTCAGCGTTGCTGCAGATCCCGTACTTGTGTTTGACCAGATTAGGTCAGGCAAATATGGATGCCAGCCACTTTGGATTTCAGGAAATACCGTGGAAGAAGACTGGCTCATCTACTTTGTCTATTTGTTGTCCTTGGTGATTGTTGCTGTAATATAAATAACCATATTACTTGCAAGTGTTTCTCAAAATCCATATGTTCTCCATTTTAATTTGTGTGTGCATGTGTGTGTGAATCTCTCACTGTGCTTCCTGAAAGAAAAGAGAAAGCATAAGAGGGTGGGTGAGGTGCAGTAAATGTCCACTTAAAGTCATACTGATAAGATTTAAAGTTGTACTTTCCATTCTGTAGGGGACCTCAGTTAGATCTTGTCTAACTTGGGACATCTAGCTGGAGTTTCTGAGGTCAGTTCCAGTGCTTTCAGTCAACGCACAGAGTGAAGAAATATCTCAAAAATGTAACTTAACCAATCTTAAAATCTGAGTTGTCTCACTGTTTATCCTCAGAGACGTTAGATTTTTGTGTCAGGTCCCTAAACTTGAGGGCAAGGGGCAGACTGAACAGCAGCTCAGGTGTGAGGTTATTTTCTCTTCTGAGTTGGTTTACTTGGCCAGTTTACTGCAAAAACACATCAAGTCAATTTTGTGGTAGCTAGTGTCCATAGTTAATCTGTGATATTTTGACTCACTGTTATATACACTGTACCTCCACTCTTTTCCAATTGACCATCCCAAAATTTTCTTTTCTACTTAGCATCAAAGAAAGGACAGTGAGGTTAACTCTTGAGAATGCAAAGCTATAAGCTAATTTTGAACTTCTTTTGACTATCTCTTTTCTGAAGGCTTATGCATCTTTGTCATAGAGTAACACTCTCAGTAGAGTTTGGCAAAACCTGGTTATATAATAACGACATATGAAATTGACCTTTTGTCTGGAATGGAGATTGCTAAGGCTCTTGGCAATGATTTGTGAAGTTTTCTTCCCTCAGTGAATTTAAGATCAGATTAGTATTTAAACTCACTTCCAAATCATGCATTTAATTTTACTGCTTTTTCTTGAGCTCTGTAGGTTTAAGTGACCATTAATACATCAACCGTGTTCCATTCAGTGATTATAGTACTTGATATCCTTTGTATTCTTCTTCTAGAAATGCTTTGGCAAGTAGAATCATCTATGCAAAAATGTATAAGAAAGGGTTGAAATAGTAAATGCAATTATCAGTTTGGCTGACACAGTTCAACTATTAAGTTTTTTTAATGACCCCCTGTTCATTATTTAATGAGAATGGTTATCTTACAAACCACAGGGCCACAGGCAAAGGAGGGAAGTTTTAATGCCTTCTTTGCCTGAGTTCTGGCACCCCAGGTGCCCTGAATTGTAGGACTGTGGCTGCAGTAACAATCAATTCAGAGAATCACCATGGTTAGAATGATCACCAAGATCATTCAGTCCAACCATCCACCTATCAGCAATATTTCCCAACTAAACCATGTCCCTTAGTAAAACATCTCAGTGTTTCCTGAACACCTCCAGGTTTGGTGACTCAGCCACCCCCCTGGACAGCCCGTTCCAGCACCTAACCACTCATTTTTGGTGAAGAATTTTTTCCTAACATCCAACCTGAATCACACCTGGCCAAACTTGATTCCCAGCCAGCCCCAGGCTTGTGCTCCACCTGAATGTATATAGGTCCACAGAGCCAGATGGGATCCATCCCAGAGTACTCATTTAGTTCATGTCATTGTGAGTCTTCTCTCAATTATTTTTTAATGGTCTTAGGAACTTGGAGACGTTCCAGATGACTGGAAGCTGGCAAACATTGTCCCAGTTTTCAAGAAGGGCAAGAAAGAACTATAAAACTGTCAGTCTCATTTCAGTGCCTAGCAAGATTATGAAGAAAATTACGCTGAGAGTTATTGAAAAACACGTGAAGGAAAATTACTCTCATTGGTCACAGCCAGCATAGGTTCAGAAGAGTAAAGTGTTGTTTAACAATTTCCTTTTATGACAAGGTTACCCATCTATTTGACCAAGGAAAGCCAGTGGATGTAATCTTTTGGTGTTTCAGCAGTACTCTTTGGGAAAAAAACTTCCAGAATACAGATAATAAAAACGTAACACAGAGTGAACACTTTGCTAATGGGTTGGGCTCAAGGAGTTACAGTATTTGGGGTTACATATCATTGATGGTCAGAAACACCTGATGAAATTCCTCAAAATACCATTTTAGGGCCAGTTCATAAATTACTTGGATGTAAGACTAGGAATTGTTTTGAACAAGTTTGCTGATAATACTGAATTAGGAGGAGCTGCTGACTCCATCAAAGATGGAAAGGCCTTTCAGAGAGACCATAGACAAATGAAAGAGCTGAGCAATCAAGAACTGCATGAAATTTAACAAGAGCAAGTGCTGGATTCTGCACCTGGTAAAAGGTTACCCTGGCTATCCATACAGACTTGGAGGCTGGAGAGCAGCCCCATTGAAAAAGGTTTGGGAATCTTGGTTGAATGTGAGTGAGTAGCGTGCCCAGGAAGGCCAACTCTATCCTGCAGTGTGTTGAGAGGTACATTACTAGCTGGTCAAGGGACTAAACTCGCAGGAGTTTAGGAAGCATCTAGACAGTGCTCTCAGTCACATGGTCTAATTTTTGGATGGTCTTGTATGAAGCCAGGAGTTGGACTTAGTGGTCCTTATGGGTCCTTTCCAGCTCAGGATATTCAGTGATAATATTATTCCAAAGGAAACTGAAAAAGTTGTGTTCCCACGTTTCATTTAAAAGTTTCATCACATTTTTACCAAAATCCTGTGATCACATTCATCTAAAGAAAATTCAGATTTATTTTTTTTTTACAGAATTGCAGGGATTGGAAGGGACCTCAAGAGGTGATCAAGTTCAACCTCCTTGCTAAAGCAGGTTCTCTACAGTGGGTCACACAGATAGGCATCCAGATGAGTCTTGAATATCTTCTTAGGTAGAGTTTTCACAACCTTTCTGAGCTACCTGTTCCAGTGATCTGTCCCCCTTACGTAAATAAGTTCTTCCTCATGTTTTTGTGGAACTTCCTATGTTCAAGTTTTAGGCCATTGCTCCTTGTTCCAGTTGCTATACAACACTAAGAAGAGCCTGGCCACATTTGCCCCCCACCACCTCCTTTAGATATTTATAAACGTTAATCAGATCTTCTCTCAGTCTTCTTTTCCTCATGCTGAACAGACACAGGTTACTCAGCCTTTCCTCGTAAGGGAAATGCTCCATGCTCCTTATCACCTTTGTGGTTTTCTGCTAGACTAATTCCAGGAGATCCCTGTCTCTTTTGAACTGGGGAGCCCAGAACTGGACACTTGGTATTCATCTGGTGGTTGATTATGTCTCTCAAATTCGGAGCTTGGTGAGGGGAGATGCAGTGATACTGCTTGAGTCTGGTCAGCCTGAGCAATGTGTTCCTTTTCAGACAGTATCTGTAAAGCTGTCTTCCATTCGTTGCAAAGAGAAGTCCTACCATGATACATATAAAAGCACTTAGTATTCAATCTTGATTGACTACAGTTGCATGGGTCTGCAGACTTTTACCAATTGCAGTTTCACCCCTTCTGCTTGTTTTGACACATGCTGGAAGCTCCTCAAGAGACCAGTGTGGCAGAGCCAGCTATAAAGCAGGTACTGTTAGGAGCTGTCGGAAAGCTGTTGCTGGATGGTGAGCTATGTGAGGAACTTCATTCTTTGTGCTGGTGCTCCTTTTCTGAGGTCCTGAATTGGACTGCTGTGGCAGGTCTTCAGTGTAGACATGTCCCCTTGGAGCTCAACTACTTCCATGTCTTGAGAAACAAAATTGAAAGGATATAAAGGTGTTGGGTATCTTCTGTGTCTTTTTCAGTGGTATTCAAATCATTGCCTAAGTGTTATTTATCAGTTCCTTGGACTAGTTCCTCTTTGCAGTTCTCAAAAGTCACATTAGTTGAGACTCTTTACCTGAGTGTTTCTTTAAGTCTCCTGGCAAGCCAGCAAAATTAAAGTGCTTAGTTGATCTTGTGTGCAAATTAAAAGAGCGCAAGCACTCAGCAATTACAGAGAAGCTGGCAAGAATTTTTAATGTGAATGCGAGTGTCTGAGTGACAAATTAGTAATAAAAATGCCACTAATTAGACTGTAGTAGAATCTTGATAATTAAAGATACTTGAGTGAGGCTAAATATATTCAGATGACAAGGAATTCAGATAATGGGAATGAGCTGAACAGAGCAGCAAACTGGCAGCTTGTTACAAAGGAGGCTGATGGAGATGGTGTGTGTTTGGAATAAACAAGTAGAACACAGTACAAAAGTAGTAATGAAAAGTCAGCTGGATCAAAACTTTTATCTAATAGGAAAACATCAGCTCCTTTGAATGAAGGAGAAGAGAGGCAGTACTACTGTATGGGAACTGTTGAATCACGGCCGAACCACTGATTGATCACCTGAGGCAAGCACTAAGTCAGCCACAGGGGCACAGGTGAAGGTAATGTACCTGTGTGATTGGAAGGGGTGGAGTCTGGCTCCACCTCTCCCAGACCCCATTTAAGGGCTGACCACCATCAAGGAAGGGTTTCTTCGTGGAGATCCCTCCTGTGTGGAGTCATTGGTGAGCCTCAACCATTGTAAAAGGTGAGCCACCCTTTACTTACCAGTAGTCTGTGTACCATCTATATAAAGCCTTATGGAAATATACCATCCTCCGTGATATCTCCTCTGAATTCCATCCTTTCGAATTATCCCCTCTACAACTACAACTTCTCTCTGTATTTTTATTTAGGTAAACAAGCATGGGAAGATTGGCTTAAACTGTGTGAGTTCCAATGACCAGTCAGCAGCACAAATTCTTGTCATGGGATGCCAGTAAGAGGTGTGAGTCTGCAGCAGGATCAGTTGCATTTTTAAGAGTGTTACAGCCAGCCTATTTCCTTATGTATCAAGTTCTGTGGTGAAACTAATGACACACACTGTAGGAAAAGGTATGAGAAACTGGAAGGCTTTTTATCCTTAGCGCAGCTGGTTTATTAGATGCAGTTCAGTAGAATGTATGCTGAAAATGTTAGAAGTTACCCTTTACAAGGGTGTAGAAGTTTTGAGAGAGTGGGAACAGGATGTCCTTAGAGGGATGGAGTAACAGGTATTAACAGCAACTGTTGTAATGGGGAAGAAAAACCGTCAGTCTGGCAGGGGAATATCTTTAAGCAAGAAGTTTTTGATTCATTAGCTGGTAAATTGAACTGATGTAGAGGAACTCTGAGATACTTGGATAACACTTTTATTTTGCTGATTCTAATGCTGTGTATGTGTCTCCTTCCTGCTCCTTCTCGGGGGAATTGTGGGAGAAATGAAGTCTTTAATACATTAGTATTTTCATGTGTAGTAAACTTATATTATGAGGTGAATGGTCCTTGTGTATGGAAAAGAAAATAAGCAGGGCTATAGGAAATGTAGACTAAAATGACTGCTGTGTGTGAAAGAAAAGAAGAAATTGGCTGAAAGTAGCCTTACTTTATTTTCAAAATAAAAAACTGTTTCTTGACTAGTAGGTTCTAAAAGAACTCCTGTAAAATAAGCTGATAGAAATGTAAATTCAGAGTTTATTTGTTCCTTACTGATCCTCCTTGTTTCAAGAAGTGAGACTAAACACAACTGTTTCCCTTTCTCTTTTCCATCTTATTGTTGTCATTAGTGTAATGTGGGCTTACCAAGCTATCCCTTTTATGGTGCAGTAAGATCATTTGTGACAAGGGCAAACAGGAAGCAGATTACTGCTGCAGAAACACTGGTCAAACTGTTCAGGAAAATGCCACTTTGAAACACCATTTGAAACCCCTGAACAGAGGGTTACAGGAAAGGGAGAGGCAGAGGTACCCCCGGAAGGTCACGTAGAGTACCTATGCTGAAGTCCTCACCTGGATCAGTGTTCTGCCTTGTCAGTGGTTAGTCTGCAGAGTTTAGGATCAGTTAGGAGGGACAAATGGAGGTCAGTAAGACTTGAAGTCCCCTTGGTGCTTCTAAGCTTACTGTCTTTCTGCTAGAGTACCAGTTTTCTGACATCTGCTGCTTGCCCTCAGGATAGAGCTGGGCTTCGTTTCTGATCCTACACCCTCTTTGCACAGGGCCTGTGAGGGAATGGGCACCACCCATTTCTTCTCATCCTGCTTTGTAAGCAGTCAATATCTGAATATTTCAGACTTCTCTTGGAGAACTGTGTTCACTCACCAAGAATGTACTTGTAAATTGCTGTCATGCATGAGCAATCACAGGGTGCTTACAACAGGAATGGCTTCTGCCATTCAAATACTCATACCCTCACTGATCACTGGAGGACAAGGTGGATTTACCAGGAACATAGTCACCTTTTCGATCAGTTAGTAACTTCTCAATCACTGTGTCAGTGTCAGGGCTATGTATTGATATAGATGCTTGCTTTAGTTCCAGCTCTGAGATAATGTTTAAACCCTCTGGGATGAGGCAGAGCTTTATTTCCAAATATTAAAAAATTTCCCATGGGGAAATCAGGAGAGGAATAATTGGACTGCTGTAGTTATGTTGTTGCACTATGTGCTGTTTTTGTATGTAATCAAAATGATACACAAATTCAGTCTTCCTTCTTTCCAAGATGAAAGAAGTAGGTGTAGGAGATTATTCTTGCACTTAAACGAACTCAGGAAAATGTTAAATGAGGCTCCACTGGTAGTGGAGATAATGAAAGACAAATCTGGTTGAGTTAAAGCTTGATTGTAAACTCACAGCAATCTTTTGGCACAGATCCTGTTAGTATTTCATTTCTCTGTTGCACCACTATTGCAATTAAAGAATCAGGTGCAGATTATTTGTGGAGATGCTTAGATGACTTTACGAACATGCTTTTATGCTAGCAAATCAATTCTTGGGCAGGTATTAAACACAGCATCTCTTATAGCTGCATTCGTAGTAAGTGTTCCTGTGAAGGGTGTATACATGCCAACCCAAAAGCTTTTCCATATATTTTAATAAGGGTTGTGATAATTTCTTGGAAATTTCTTAAATAATTTATCTCCAATCAACAATGCACTGAGCTACCCAGTAGTAAGAAATCATATATTGCAGTGGGTAGAATTATATTGTTTACGTCTTTATTTCCTCATAGGTTAGTCATGTGGTGGGATAGCACAAGCTTAGCATCTCTGTATACCAGCAAACATTATCATGTCACAGAATCATAGGGTTTGGAAGGGACTTTCAGGGGTCATTAAAACCAACTCTCCTCAAGCATGTTCCTGGTAGTAGGTTGCACAGGAAAGCATTTTGAAGAAGTGGGTTTTGAAGCAAGTAGGTTTTGAGTATCTCTGGAGGAGGAGCCTCTCTGGGCAGCTTATCTATTGTGAGAGTGATAGACCTGGAATAAGTTCTTCCTCACATTTGTATGGAACTTCCTGTGCTGCAATTTTTGCCTGTTGCCCTTTGTCCTGTTGCTTCACACCATTGATAGGAGCTTGGCCCTTGGAGCTTTGACTGCCACTCTTCAGATGTTTATAAACCAATTAGGTACTCTCTCAGTCTTCTGCAAGCAAAAGAGTACTGGGCCTCTCAGCCTTTCCTCATACAGGAGGTGTCCCAGGACCCTCTGATGTGGGCTCCTCTTCATGGCCTTTCATTGTACTCTGTCTGGAAGACTGCTGTCTATCCACATGAGCCACAGTACCCTGGTGTTAGCAACTTTTTGAAGTGCTTCTTCAGTGGGTCTGTGTCATTTCCATTACTATGCAACTTTGAGCCATGGGAACTTTTTACATTCTAAATATTTATTCCATGAAAGAATATGGAAACTAATGAAAACTCCACATAAACCAAGAACTAATGATGCTACGTTTTCTTGACCTGGAAAAGCTAATAATTTAGATGTTTTATTGAGACGATACATAGATTCTTATTAACATAAAAAGTTGGTATCTGATACAAGCTACAGGTAACTGCAGTGAAGCAAATGAACATGTTGCAAAGGAACCTAGCTGTTTTATTTTCTGGCACAGGCCTTTTTCCTTACTTGAGCAAACCCTTACTGGTTGCCCATGAAATTAGAAGGAAGCAGCAGGAGTACTTTTTGGGAAGAGGACTGCACCCTATGATATGTCTTAAAGAAGAAGAAGAAAAAAGAAATCTTGGCAGAGCAGGGTGTGCCAAAACATAATTTTAGGATGCATAAGACAGCACTGGGCTGTTCTGTTTGTAAACTTCTCACTGCAAATTCCCTATAACCACACCACAATTAATGCATTCATACACAAGACCTTCACATCCTGAATTTAGTCAGGATGCTGCATATTTGCATGACAAGAAATGTGTGTGCTTACAAGTTGGGGACGTTAGAACTTGGTGCCAGTCCATGTGAACTGCTGAGGATAGCCTGTCTGCTCCTTCTGTACCTGTGCAAAGTTACTTCATGTAAGGGAAGTGTGAGGGTGCTGTTTTACTTCCAAAATACATTTTGAATTTTGACCAATTTGTACATATTTGAGAGAAGCATAAAAGTATCAAAACTAATAATGTGCAGTAAACTTTGTGGTTAGAGGTAACTAGGTGAAAGAGAGACTAATGTTCCCACTAATACCTGTTCCAACTTCTCACTAGAATTGCAGAATAAGCTTACCATTAGACACCAGAAAACTCACTTATTGCAAAACTAAGATTGCAAGCCACAGAGAAGAGATTCAGGGAGTTTGGTTACCAAGGAGAATTAACAGTTTTGCATGGTTGCCTTATTCCCTCCCTGCTCCTTTCTGTACCATATACAAGCCTTCTTTTTCAGGCATGATGCATGTTCACACCAGTATTGTTTAAAGTGGAATTAAAATGAAATAAAAACCTGTGTGTGAAGTGCCAGTGAACAGAGAGTGGCAGAAAGAAGGAATTGTGGTGGTTTTTTTTTTTTAGTCACCTACAAGCATTTCTCTCGGTTAGAAGGAGAACATTATTATTTTTTTTAAATGAAGTTTTATTTAACCTGACTAATGGTAAGAAAAAAAACCCTACCATTATGCACGTGTCCTCTTCAGAAGTAAAAGGAGGAAGAGACTTCTATTCCAGAGAAGCAAACACCTCTTCTGAAAGGTTTTCAGTGTAAAAGAAGGATGATGCACCTTGTAATGGATTTTGTATGCACCATTTTTGTTATAGTCCCTGAACTCATTAGTGGTTACTGGACATAATTAAAACTCATAGCAGAAGATTATAATGGAAGGAAGACCAAAATAATGTAATTGAGTAATGTAGGCCTTTAGGTATTGTAGCTTATTGTTGTACATTATCTGATTTATTCTTCTGCACAGTGTAAATGGCTGTCTTAGCAACACAGAATTCTGTAGTATTAAGAAAAACACCTGTGACTAGACAGGCTCATGGCTTGTTATTAGTCTAATACAACAAACAAAAGTAAGAATTAGAGTACAAATAATGGATGACTGAACACAGTCTTTGCTCAAGAAATACCCTGATATGGTGTCAACTGTTGTGCTTTCATAGTTGAACTGAGTATGCCCTCCTAACAGGGGGAGTTGAATTACATTTTTTTTTCCTCTTCTGAATGAAAAACATAGCCTTTCCTTTTTCTTCATTCATATGAAAAATTGAAATGCTGCCAGCAAACTGTCTAGGAAGGATAGTAGAAGTCTTGCCTTACTCATTGTCTTTTCAGGAAGCTGGGTGGAAGTCATTTTACATGGCAACACAGTGCTGGAAATTACAAAAAGCTATCCTCATCCAAACTATAGGTCTCAGGCAAGCTAGTAAATAAGTAGATGCTCCCTGGGATGATATCTGAAGATTATTAAGTGCAGATCGATGATGGAAATGAGTTCTTGAGTTGAGCATTTTCTGTTTATAATACTTAACTCTGACCATGCCATTAGCCAAAGGAGTCTCCTCTGTGAGTATTCGTTGATTAAAATGATCTTCTTCCCTTGTTGAAGACTAGATCTTGAGTCTATCTTTGGCAGCACAGTGACCCCAGCTAACCTCTAAACAAGACTTGTTTTTCATGGCATTGACTAAGCTGTGTGCAGGGTCCTGCACTTTGGCCACAGTGACCCCAGGCAGTGCTACAGGCTTGGAGCAGAGTGGCTGGAAAAGTGTGTAGAGAAAATGGACCTGTGGGTGTTACTTGATACTTGGCTGAACGTGAGACATCAGTGTGCCCAGGTGACCAAGAAGGCCAATGGCACAATTAGAAGTTGTGTTGCCCGCAGGAGCAGGGAAGTGATGATCCCTCTGTACTCAGCACTGGTGAGGCTGCACCTTGAGTGTTCAGTGTTGCGCCCCTCGCTACAAGAAAGATATTAAGGCCCTGGAGCATGTTCAGAGAAGGGCAATGAAGCTGGTGAAGAGTCTGGAACACAGATCTTATGAGGAGCAGCTGTGGGAACTGAAGTTGTTTCTTATAGAGAAGAGAAGGCTCAGGATAGCCCTCAGTGGTCTCTACAACTACCTGAAAGGGAGTTGTGGTGAGGTGGGAGTCCGCCTCTTCTCCTGTTTAATTGTCAATAAGATTTGAAGGAATGGTGTCAAGTTGTACCAGGGGAGATTCAGGTTGGATGATAGGAAAGACTTCTCCATGAGAGTGGTAAGGGGCTGAAATGGGCTGCTCAAGGAGGTGGTGGAGTCACCATCCCTGGATGTGTTCAAGAAACATTCAGATGTTGTACTGAGGGACATGGTTTAGTGGGAAATATTGATGATAGGTGGGTGATTGGACTGGATGATGTTTGAGGTCTTTTCCCACCTTGATGATTCTATGATTCCATGTAAAACATATCATAAACCATTAAGTGTGCAATAGTAAGGCTGTAGCTTCTGAAGAAACTTGACTTCCTTAGGAAGACTGGGAAGAGAATAATCCTTTTCATGTTCTCATTTTTTCTCAACAGAGTGGTGGTGTAAGGTAGGCAGTGGTGACTTTGTACTTAACAGTAGCTGATGCCATGAGTGAAAGTTCTTTAAAAGGTTGTATTTGCACCTTCATACTAGAAACATACCAAACCATTAGAAGCAGTCCTCTACCCGTAATGCTCATGTATACTGTGGTACAGAAACTGTCCATCAAGGTATTAAAAAAAGGACTGCTCTGAAAGTAATGCATTTTCTGCAAATGTGCTTAATATATCTTCAAGTCCTTTATCAAAGTCATTGATGAAATCATTAAAGGGATCTTTAATGATCTTTGCAGATGACACCAAGTTGGGAGGATGTGTCGATCTGCCTGAGGGTAGGGAGGCCCTTCAGAGGGATCTGGATAGCCTGAATAGCTGGGCTGAGATCAATGGGATGAGGTTCAATAAGGCCAAGTGCCGGGTCCTGCACTTTGGCCACAATAATCCCATGCAATGCTATAGACTTGGGACAGAATGGCTTGAAGACTGCATAGAGGAAAAGGACCTGGGGGTGTTGGTTGATGCTCAGCTTAACATGAGCCGGCAGTGTGCCCAGGTGGCCAAGAGGGCCAACGGCATCCTGGCCTGTATTAGAAATAGTGTAACCAGCAGGAGCAGGGAGGTGATCATCCCCCTGTACTCAGCTCTGGTGCGGCCGCACCTCGAGTACTGTGTTCAGTTTTGGGCCCCTCACTACAAGAAAGACATNAAGGGTATTGTGAGAAACAGCATTGAAAGTTTTACTGAAATCCCAAAGATTACATGCACTGGCTTCCCTTGGTCAACGAGGTGGGTGACCTGGTCATAAAAGGAGATCAAGATTGTTAAACAGGACTTTACCCTTCTGAACTTTTATCGGCTGTGACCAATGACTGCATTGTCCTTCAGGTGTTTTACAGTAACCCCTGGAATAATCTCCATAATTTTGTCAGGCACTGAAGTGAGACCACCATGTCTGTAATTACCGGGATCTTCTTTCAAGTCTTGCTTGAAAACTGGGGCAATGTTTGTCAGCTATCAGTTGACTGGAACCTTTCCGGATTCCCAAAACTGTTGAAAAATACTTGTGAGACATCTCATGAAGACATCAGCAAGCTCTTTGTGTACCCTGGGACAAATCCCATTGGGCCCCCAGCTGGAACAGCAAATCCCACAGCAATTTGGGGTAGGATGGGGTTTTATTATAGTTACGACAACAGTGGTTTTCCAGCTCCAGGTAGACAGCAGCCACAGCTTTTCCCTCATCTATTAAACAGGCGATCTTGTCATAGGAGATCAGATTATTCAGGCATTGTATAACGCTGGTTGCTTCTGGTCAGTCAGTTGTCCTGTGTGTGCTGTGCGATGGCACTCAGGATGATCAGCCCCTTGACCTTCCCTGGAACCAAGGTCAGAGTGACAGTTGTGTAATTCCCTGAATCCTCCTTTCTGCCCTTCATGTAGGCTGGAGTCACATTTGCTTAAGGGAAGTCTAATTGGGCATCCCCAGTTAGCCAAGAGTGCTGATAAATCATTGAAATTGGCTTGGCAAGCACTTTTAACATCTACTTCATTACGCTTGGATGAATCCCATTTGCCCCTGTGGATTTATGAATATTCAAATGCTACAGTAGGTCACTTAGATTTTCCTGTAAGACTAGAGGAGCTTCAACTCCCTTTGTCTTCACCTAGTTCAGGGATCTGTGTACATTGGGAAGTGTAACTAGTAAAGACTGAGGTTAAAAAGGAGTTAAGTACCTCAGCCTTATCCTCCTCTTTCATCACTATGTTTCCTTTTGCATCCAAGAGAAGATGGAGAGTCACCTTAATCCTCCTTTTGCTGTTGACATATTTCAAAAAGCATTTCTATTTTTCTATGCTAACCAAATGGAGTTCCAGCTGGGCCTTGTCTCTCTAGGTTTTCTCACTATACTGCTTGGTAGCAGTCTTGTAATAGTCCTGCAGTGCTTGCCGTTTTTTCCTGAGTTCATAAGTTTCAATCAATTTGGGCAATGAAAACTTCAGTGTGTGTTCTGCCATCACTTTTATCCCTTCTGTAGTGTGCTTTATTTTCACACGTTAAGAGTCCATTACTGTAGCATGTCATTAAATGTGGGAGCACACAGCTGTGTGTCAAGGGACTATCAGACCATGTTACAGCAGCCCGTAAGGGACTGGTGCATAAAAACCTCTGTAATTTCTCCTAAGTAAAGCATTCGCCAGTTGCGCCTTACATAAGATTAGATGGGAGTTAGAAAAATGATCTTTCCTTGTCTTCTTTCCTTTCCTCCATTTCTGGAAAGGAACAACATGAAAAAAGAGTTCTTGGGTTTGAGGTCAGTTTCACTCTTGTGTCTTGCATGAAATGGAAAGAAAGGTGTCACGGAACAGCTTGAACTTGGTTTGTTTTGGGTAGCTGTGGATCAGGGATACTGAGAAAGAAGAGATACCTGGTATGTGTATGGTGGGATGTTAATGTTCCACAATTTCTATTCCTGATAGTCTTGGATAGGCAAAAGAGTACTGAACCTTTATTCACTTTTATCAACAGTTTACCGGGCCGGTTCGACCCGGTTCCATGACAGTTGGTGCGGGGGACCCACACCCCAGGAAGGGGGATAGGGAAAAGAGAATAGGGAGATGGGCCTAATGGGCCTAAGCTAATTAGTAAATAAGATATCAGAAAGCAAAATAACACATTATAATACAATATAATTGGAATTGAAGCTAATGAATCAAATAAAATGAGCAAGAGAGAGTGTCTGATAAACCGAAGGCCTTACGCTAACGCTGAAGGCGAGACAGCAGCGAGCACCCACTGCTGAGTCGATCCCAAAGGAAAGAGAAAGTCCTGTGACCACAGACAGTTCTTATCTTTCCCTCTGAGTGGAAACACGTAAAAATGCAAAGCATTGCACAGTCCTCTGGGGAATGTAGTTCTTCTCTTCTGAGACAGGTATACCCATAACTATCGATGATCCACGGAGCTGGAGCGTTAACTCTTTAACTCTTAATACACTACATGACTTTATTATGTGGAATACCAATGCTAAAAATCATAAAACCATGACAATTTTCCTGACAAGTCAAAACACAAATTGTCCAGGCAGGGGGCTAAGAGATACGTTATCATTGTGTATCTGAGAAAATTAAGAGATGAGGAGACTGAATGTAAGTGGTTCCTTGGTGGCTCTGCTCCTCATTTTGAAGACAGGACTAAGCAGGTATGTAGACTGCTTTCAGGATGACCTAGGAATTTGGTTTAAGAAGCTACCACTCCTTTCTTTTGAATCTGGGAGTAGCATGGCCACACATCATTGGTATGATATTGCTTAAGCACAGGAGCAACAATGCATCTGCCATGGCTTGCAACAGAAACTCAAAAGTGTGAAAGAAGGAGCTGAATCTCTTACTTTTCCTGACATCTGTCATGGAATATGACAGAAAGAATTGCAAACTGGAATTTATTTAGCTCTTTTCTGTGCAGCATTTATTTTTACATTATTAATCCTTCATGAGTTTCTGGCCAATAGGGACTTGTCTGTGAAATGCCATATGTTAAATTCTCTGACATAGATGTCATTTCATGGATGATATTCCTACATAGGGGAGCATGATAAGTAACAGCTCTAGTTTCTGATTACAAGATAGGATAGCATTTAAGAACTTTGAATTGGGTGCAGAAGAAAAGGTCATTTGACTTGAAGTTACACAGGTAGCAGCACATTTGTGGAAGAGTTAAAAATTATACCTCAGTATTCTGTCAATTTAATTCTAATGTTGCAAAAGCAAGATTTCACCTCTGCCCTCTTTCCTTCCAGAATCCCCTAAGACTCTTGCCTAAAAGCCTAATTACAATCTGAGGGCATATGTGAATGGCAGTGTGATTCCCTTCCAGTCCTGTGGTGCTGAGCAATGCCATGTTACCTGTTCATCTCAGCTTGGAGCTGGGCGGAAGGTGCACATACTAATTCTAACACTAAGAAAGTGTTTCTCTTTCTTTGTAGGAAACTGAAAAAAAAAAAAAAAAACCAACCAAAAACAGCAAACAACATAGGTATTATTTTTTTACTTTTGTTCACAGTCCTAAATACTGCTCAAAGACAGCTTTCATGTTTTCATTCAAGTCATGCCACTTTGCCTTCCGACATCAGTAGGAAGAAGTGGCTTTCTTGACTCATGTTGAGACTCATGCTTTTGCTTCCAAGGAGCCTGACCATTCTGCTCTAGATGTCTTCAGGCTCACGGATTGACCCTTGACTTAAAGAGTTTGAGAATCATGTGGTTTTTTTGTCTTCGTGTGCAGTTTTCACAGCTGAAAATTCACATAAGTAGAAGTAAACTTGCTGAATTATCCTCTATGTTTTACATATTGTATGAGCAACCAACATTCAAATGATGCTACATGTCTCTGATTTTCAATGTTACCCACAGCTATAAAAAAAAAAATACTGCATCAGAGCATGGTGTGAAATAGACTCATAGGGGGCCTTATAAATAGGAGCCTGATGTTAAGTTTCTAAACTCATTTTTATGTACTTAAGGACTAATGATTTGTTAAAGACAGAAATGCTGTTCAGACTGACAGATTAAAGTTGTTTTTATGATCATTGAAAGAAGCTCATTGACTTTACTTCAAAAGGCATTTATCTGAAACACTGCTGAAAGAGCAGAACTTTCATTTTAAGCTTTTCTTGTTTTATTGCTTTGAAAATAAATACTACTCTGTTAATATTCTACAGATATTACCTTGTTACCTTGAATATTAGCACAGTTGATATCTAGTTCTATATACTTTAAGTATTAGTCAAAATACTTTTGAAACTGAATCTGGTAATGATAAGATGCTGTGTAGACTGTAGATTCTGTTTTTCTGCTTCTAAAGGAGGTTTATGTAAATTACAAAACAGTTTTTTTTCTCTCTTTAAAACACTAGTAGAAGTTTTTGCTTTAGTTTCTCATGTGTATATTGTTTTAATATGCATACAGTCAATTTTTATGTGCATATATAAATAGTCTCGATCTTTGTTTAGTTGTTGGGTTTGGTTTTTTTTTTTATGTTTTTAAGGCAGTCCCTAGATATTCTAGTAAATTCAAAATATTTATAATGCCAAAAAAGGGGATTTTGGAATGAAAGTAGGCAATCCCAGTAGGGACAGCAGTGAAATGCAATATGCTGATAGATCTACATGAGCTGAAAGAATCATTTTAATTTTTTTTCACTTTTATTTGGATTATCCTGCTTGTTTTAAAAACAGACTTAACTGAAATTTTGCTTGAATTAGTTTTGTTGAAGATGAGCATGTATATTTTTATTCTTCAAATGTTTGTCTTAAGTTTATTATCTTAAAAGCTGCGGTGGAAATTGTACAGTAGACAAGAACTAACATGTTAAAGTTGTATATTTAAATCTGTGGGAAATAAGCTTGTCCAGTAGCTATGCTAATAAAAATAATTTATGTATATAAATGTGCACATAGAGCTTCTCCCAACTTACTTCTCATTTCTTCTTTCTATTTCCATTTTCTAAGTTCAGCATTCCTTGAGGGAGTTTGTTCTGAATATTCTGCAGTGCTATCCTCAGGTGGATTTGTGAGCAAATTTCAGATGGGTTTTAAGTTTGTTGATAACTTTTTCCTTCTGTTATGAGATTTCCTTCTGTTAGTTAATGCTGATTTTCCTGCATTTGCACTGCATTCTCTGCTGCTGTTTATGAATAACAAAGTAACAACCACCATAAATATGGGGAGTGTGAAGGAGGAGCTGGAGTAAACAATTTATTTTCATGTGTTTGGGATTATCACATAACTCTCTAATGGCAGCAGAAAGTGGAGTTTAATGGTCGTTGTTATGTTACAGAGGGGGAAAAAATGCACAAAATAAAATTGCTTCCTTAGACTTCTTCTGTCTTTATTACTGTCATTCTTTGTTCAGACACATGATTAGATGGCGCCTTTTTATTTATTCAGATTTGATTATTGGGAGAGAGACTGAAATATGTATTTTCCTTCTGCTTTAAGAGTAGTTTGGCAAGAGAGATTCAAGGCAAGCTGAATATTTCAAACAAGAAAGAGACGTGGAGACAACCTTGTGAAAACCAGAAGTGCAGTGTGGTTTATTCTTGGATATGTTGAGGCTTGAGATGTGTTTGTGTTTGAATGGGGAGGAAGTGGGAATTTATGAGTTTGATTTGTATTTTATCCAGTCACATTCTTTAACTGTCCAAATAAGAAACTACATTACTTAGATTACCAGAGGAAGTAGAAATACGTGGTTGAATCTAGATTCTATTAGTTTTCCAGATATTGCTATTCAGTTTTCTAGTAGAAGTATGGAAAGTAGGTGGTCCAACCTTGTAATAAACAACTGTGCATTCCTCTTTTAGACATTTCTTTATCTTATCAGCAATAATAATCACAGAATTGTAGGGGTTGGAAGGGGACCTCCAGGGATCATCGAGTTCAACTCCCCTGCCAAAGCAAGCTCCCTACACCAGGCTGTCCAGGTAGGCATCCAGACAGGTCTTGAATATCTCTAGAGAAGGATGCTCCACAGCCTCCCTGGGCAGCCCATTCCAGTGCTCTGTCACCCTTACCATGAAGTTCTTTTGCATCTTGGTGCAGAACTTTCTGTGCTCCAGTTTATGTCCATTTTTCCACAGACAACTAAAAAATGTTGGCCTAATAAGTGGTATCAAAATAATACTAATGATTTCCATAAGCTTTTATGAAGGGAATAAGGGAATATGGTGTGATATACTTGAATCGTTAGCAAAGGGGATTTAGAGTGGTTTGATGACAATAAAAGTGTAGCATGAGAACATCACATCTCTCAACCCAGCACTCTCTCCTTAAAAACCTGAGATCCCGCTAAGTAGTATTTTATTAATAGATGCTGCTGTGCAGAATATATAGTAGGAAGCTCTGTGACCCACCAGATGCTGCTGTCATACAAGAAGTAGTTCATGCTTTCTTCCCCTACACAGCTAACAGAAGTCAATAAATCACTGGAGTTTATGCTTAAATTCAGGCATCTGTGTAGATCTCTCCTGCTCTGTAATTATTATATGCATTTACATGGAGACCAATTTAGATTTCATTAGCACTTTAACTCATAATTTCCCTAATGCACTAAATTCTTATCCATGCTACCTCCTTCCAAAGCTTGAGATGCTTAGCATGAAGGACAACTTCCTGTCTGGATACTTTCCTGTGCAACCTACTCTAGGGAACCTGCTTCAGCAGAGGGGTGTGGACTAGATGATCTCCTGAGATTCCTTCTAACTCATATGTGAATCTGTGAGATTCTGTGTGACAAGCTTTTAAGCAGACACAAGACAACACTGCAAAGAAGACCCCTTCCCATTCAGGCTCCTGCTGCTGAGATCTGTAACTCAAATTCTCAAATGCCTACAGTGTTGGAGAGAGAGAGATCTGGAGTAGTTACACTTGTCTCTATTATGTGCTGACAAAGAAAATATCCTCTAGTTTGTCCTTTAATTGTTTGGTTTAAGTTGAAAAACTGAAGGAAAATTTCTGTAAGAAAGTTTAAAGCAGTTAATGTTAGTTTTTAATCACTTTCAATCTTACAACTTGCTTTAGTTGTATTTTGCTTCCTCGCTCAGCTCTCCTGAACCTTAAGGTACTATGTCTTTATAATATGATTTAAAGATTAAAATGAAACGTCTCAATCTGCAGTTTCTCAAAAAAGCTCCCTCTGAAGTAATGATTGCTGATTCTTCTCAGCTTTTGGCTCAGGAAGCTCTTCGAGTAGCCTAGTTATAACACCAAATATTGCAGTTATTTGAGAAAAGCATCTGAGTTGTGTTAGCATTGGCCAAAAGAAGTATATGCTTGCTGGGGAGACTACTGAATGTGCGCAGAAGGCACAATTTAAGTACCTGGTATCAGTGGAACATAGGGAGTTTCCTGTGTGATTCACCGAATAAGATACCTTGAAGAAGACACTTTGATCTTCATATCATCAAGAAAATAGCAGGTTTTTGATTCAGGTAGTATTCTCCCTCAAACAGAGCTGAAAGAAAGGTTTTTTTTGTTTTTTTTTTTTTAATGTATGCTTGAAGATGATTCTATGAATTCAAGGTAAATATTGAATTGTAAATACTTGTTTGTTTCATTATGAATCTCCAGTCAGGTCAGGATGTGCTACAGAAGCACAAGCCTCTGCCTTGTGCTCTTTCTGCTGTTCTGACACTTACCAGAATTTAGTGATAGCCAAATCTGATGGTAACCAAATCTGATTTTGCTGCTTTTAGGGATGCTTTGCTGTCTGATAGTTTAAAATGTTAACAGTCTTTAAACAGTCCAAGCTACTAGTCAAAAGAGGGGAATAAAAATTATTTTGAAATTACAGAACTAATAAAAATACAAATTTGCTCTTGACACACAACTGTAAATACAGAAAAAAAAAAAGGAAATTTAACATGTTTTAATATTCCATTTGACAGAATTTTTTTCAAATATACCCACATGTACTGAATATATTGAACATGTTGAGCAATTACCCCTTTTCCTTGCACATACTATGTACACTGTGGTTGCATTTCCCTATATTACCAAAAAAGTTAAAAACATAATTAAAAATCATGCCTTTTAAAACTGAAATGTTTCATTTGAAAATGGTTTCCAATTTAACTACTAAACATGTTTTCAGATTTTGCTGAAACTTGATCATCGAAGGGACATTGCAAGCAGACTATTCCTGTTATGTACATGAAAGCTCATTACTTAAATCTAAGGAACGTCAAATTCTAACAGACCATACAATTGTTATCTGTTTTTTTGTTTTTGTTTTTTTTTTTTTTAAAAAAAGGAACAGTCAAAATCTAGTGTTCAAATAAAATTGGTGCCTGTTTGAACTGCTGTCACCAACTTGAAGTTATGTTTTATGTGAAGTGAAAGCTTTTACAGGCTTTCTCTTTGTAAGATTTTCTGAAGAATTTTCTTGCAAAGCTGCTTCACATTACAGGCACATCAGCTGCCTTTGCATCTTCACGGAACCTGACTCAGGGTGTGCTTTTGGTTTGGGCCTCACTTTTGCCTGTTAAGATATAGATGGCAGTGAAAAGTGCTTGCAAGGCTTGGGTGGTGTCTGCCTTGACCAAACCTATCCAGAGCCTACTAGTCTGACCTCAGGTTTTGCTATTGGCCATAGCACACCTGACCTGATTCCAGGCCTCACATCCAGCCAAACCTCTGCTAGCCACAGACCTCCTGGCCTGGCCCCAGGCCTCTCTCCTGGCCACAGACTACCTGGCCTGCCACCTTCTCCATAGCTGTCAGGCACAGTTGACTGGCTGCAGTCTCCAGCAAAATACATCATCTTGGAACATTTTTTTTCTGGCCTTTGACCATTCAGTTCTCCAAACAAAAGTCTTCCCCATTTTCCCCACTTCAGCTCTTGGTATGTCTGTGGTTATAGGTGTTATCGGAGTTCCTTAGCTATACTATGCTTTGTTTGTTGTTGAATAGTTATCTGTTTAAAAAAACCGAGTCCAGTTCAAGATCTGTGTCTGAATTCTGTGGTCAGGATTTTGGCCTGGAATTGTGCAGAGATCGGGTTCATTGCTTGAAGTCTTCATCAAGCTGGGAAACAAGAAGAGGTCTTCCAAATACAGAGGATGGAAGGATATGATGAGGTTATTTCTCAGAGATATTTTACTGCAGATATTCTACAGACACAAGTTAGAGAGAGGTGCTGCACTTGAAACAGCAACTTACAGGTTGCTTCCTGAGGCTATTGTCTGTTTTGTACATATGTTAACTATTCACTCTGTGCTTTGTCTGACTGTTTGTTTTTTTTTAAGATAGTGCCTGGAGAGGACCTGCAATGTGCCAGTTATTGTAAGCAGAAAACCTCTTAAGCTAAGACCTGTTCATATTAAATAAAATAAGTAAATAAAAATTAATGACAAGTAAAAAAAGCATAGGATTCACTGAATAGCAAAGTGATGAGGACGCAGGGAGTAAACTGTAGTGAATGGAAAACCACACATAATGCCATTATGTAAGCTGTTAACCTGTTACCACAGAAGCAAGACTTTCCATGTTGTTTTTTTTTGTTTGTTTGTTTTAAGCCGGTGCATACTAGCATTCTGCTGCTTGTGTTTGCAGCCAAACTACTTAGCACAAAAATACATGCATAGCTACCAGCTGTCAAGCTTTTCCACTTTCTTAGTGTGTATCACAAAGCATCTTTGCCTAATATTATTCTGTCTGTGCCTCAGTAAATTGGTAATTGTGATACCTCTGCCTTACAGTGACACTTACTGCCACAGGCAGATTGTCACAAAGCTAGTTCTTACCTGAAAAGGGAAAAATTCTTCCACCAGACTGACTGTTGTTTGCTTTTCTAAAATATTCCCTTTCTTCTTCTTGAGGATAATTTTTTTACTAAAGCAAAATAAAAAGATAAAAAAAAGACCTTCAGACCAGCAGCTGGAGCCCACATGGAATAAATGAGCCAATCCCAAATCTAATCCCCATACTACTTTTGACACCATGTATATGATAGTTTAACCTCTTTCCGTCAAAGCTCCTTTCCTCTTCAAGTGTAGTCTGATGTACAACTTCAGCATAGGCAAGAGTATTGGTCAGCCTCTGAAAATGACATGAAATTCACCGTAAACTGCACATCAGTGATGGGAAATTAGGGTGCACATTTGGAAATGTACATGCTGATATGAAGTAATTACGTGTGTAACAGCTGAACTTTACTAAACTACTAGCATTGCTAATGATGCTTTTGATCCGTTAATGGGGAGCTCCATTCAGTGGCTATAGGGGCTTAATGACAGGCCTGTATCTGAAAGCCTCCCTAATTCACATCTAAAATTGTTTGCAGTTTGTCCTTGAGGCAGATTTTATAAGGTAAGGTAACTTGTGTTCCACTGCTTTTTGGAGTCATTTCTCTTATGCTCTAGAAATAAGAATCCATCTACAAGAATGGTCCTAAAGAGGATCTGGGGAACTACAGGCCTGTCAGCCTGACCTTGGTGCCAGGACAGGTTATGAAGCAGACTGTCTTGAGTGAGATCACAGAACATGTGCAGAACAACCAGGGCCATTCCCAGCCATCACGGCTTCATGAAAGGAAGGTCCTCCTTGACCAATCTGATCTTCTAGGATCAACAGACCCAGCTGGTGGATGAGGGAAAGGTTGTTGACATAGTCTACCTAGACTTCAGTGAAGTCTTTAACACTGACTCCCACAGTATTCTCATAGGGAAGCTGGCGTCCTGTGGCTTGGATAGGTTCTTTGCTGGGTAAAGAACTAGATGCATAGCCAGGGCCAGAGAGTGGTGGTGAATTGAGTTAAATCCAGCTGGTGACTGGTCATAAGTGGTGTTCCCCATGGGTTGCTGCTGGGGCCTGTCCTCTTCAATATCTTTATTGATGACCTGGATGAGGGGTTGAGTGCAATCTCACTTAGTTTGCAGATGACACCAAGCTGGCTGGAAGTGTTGATCTGCCAGGTGGTGGGAAGTCTCTACAGGGGGATCTGGACAAGCTGGATCTCTGGACTGAGGGCAGTGGGATGAAATTCAACAAGACCAAGTGCTGGGTACAGCACTTTGGTGACAACAACCCCAGGTAGTGGTACAGGCTTGGAGCAGAGTGGCTGGAAGTCTGTAAAGAAAACAGACCTCAGGATGTTAGTCAGTGCTTGTCTGAATATGAACCAACAGTATGCCTGGGTGGCCAAAGAGACCAATGGCGTCCTGGCTTGTATTAGAAATAGTGTTGCTAACAGGAGCAGGGAGGTCATCATCCCTCTGTACTCAGTACTGGTGAGGTCACACTTCAGGTACTGTGTTCAGTTTTGGGCCCCTCACTACAGGAAATATATTAAGGCCCTGGAACATGTTCAGAGAAGGGCAATGAATCTGGTGAAGTGTCTGGAACACAGATCTTATGAGGAGTGGCTGAGGGAACTGCGATTGTTTAGTCTGTAGAAGAGAAGGTTCAGGAGAGACCTTATAGCTCTCTACAATAACCTGAAAGGAGGTTGTGGTGAGGTGGGGGGTGAGCCTCTTCTCCTGTGTAACTATCAGTAGGACTAGAAGGAATGGCCTTAAGTTGCACCAAGGGAGATTCAGGTTGGACGATAGGATTGATGCCTGTGCAACCTGGTCTAGGGAGCCTGCTTTGGCAGGGTGGCTGGACTCAATGATCTCTAGAGGTCCCTTCCAACTCCTACAATTCTATGATTTGGTGAAGATTTGGTGATTCTGATGGGCTGCTCATAGAGGTGGTGGAGTCACCATCCCTGGAGGTGTTCAAGAAACGTTTAAGTGTTGTACTAGAGTACTGGAGTACTGCATCCACGCCTGGGGTCCCCAGCACAAGAAAGATGCAAGGCTCCTGGAACAGGTCCAGAGGAGCGCCACTAAAATAATCAGAGGGCTGGAGCACTTCTCCTATGAGGAGAGGTATAGGGAACTGGGCTTATTTAGCCTGGAGAAGAGAAGGCTCCAGGGATACCTTATTGTGGCCTTCCAATACTTGAAGGGAGCATATAAACAGGAGGGGGAATGATTGTTTACATGGGTTGATAGTAATAGGACAAAGGGGAATGGTTTTAAACTAAGACAGGGTAGATTTAGGTTAGATGTTAGGTAGAAGTTTTTCACTCAGAGGGTGGTGACTTACTGGAACAGAGAGGTTGTGGGTGCCCCTGGAGGCATTCAAGGCAAAACTAGATGTGTCTCTTGGCATCCTGGTCTAGTGGTTGGAAACTCTGCTCGTGGCAGGGGAGTTTAAACTTGATCTTTGCGGTCCTCTTCAATCAAGGCCGTTCTGTGATTGTACTAAGGGACATGGTTTAGTGGGGGCAATATTAGTGGCAGGTGAACATTTGGACAGGCTGATCCTGAAGGTCTTATCCATCCTTGGTGATTCCATGGTTCTATGATACTATGAATAAATAGCCGAGTTTGGGCTAGCTGGAGAAGGTTCAGTCTTACTTTGCATTAGGAAAGATTAATGGAAACCAATGATCCTAGAGCTCTGGAAAATAGCACGACGCTGAGCACATTGGAAAATGATGTCAGTAAGTACAGATGTGTTTAGATGTAAGCTAACTATGATTCCCCATTTCTCCTTCTTCCCAGGCCTCTCCGGGGCTTAATTTTAGGGTAAGGGTAGGCAGGGTTGGAGACGGGATTGGAAGAGATCCTGGAATGGAGACAGTTGAGTTTTTCTCTGTAAGACTTAGATGTGTCAATCTCAATCTTCTTTCTTCTGGTGGATTCCTCAATAGTTTGGTCAAGGACTGAGGAAAGATACTAACTTTAATATATGGGCTCATAGGTATGCCACAAATCAAATGACTTCATGCAAAAAAAATGAGCAAAATGACAGCTGGCTAAAAATTGGAAGGGCACAATATGAGAATCTTTACAGCTGTTCTCTTAGATGACAGTTTTTTTTCAGTTTGTGATTCACTAAAATTTATTTTCTCCTGACAAAATAAATAGTTTATTTCAGTAATAGAAAAATAACATTTTTTTTTTTTTCCAGCATGAAGACGATCACAGCAGGGATATGCAAAACCTACCATGCTAACACAATTCTACTTTAATAATAAGTAGAAACTTAATGTAATTCCTGAGATGTTACTACTGCATTATAAAAAATGAGTTTCAGCACAAGCAAAATGGCTGATGTTCCAAACAGTATTATTGAAGTTTGTAGCAGACCTTTCTATTACAGACTGCGAGAATAAATTTAAAGTTAGCTTTAATTATTGTCATTTTTTTCTATAGTTACTTTGAATTATCTCCTGTTACACAATAATTTATTTCTCAATATTTTTAATTGTAACAGAATGGCAGTTTGGGAGGTTGATTTTGGACTATTTTTCCAAAAAACATGCTACACAATTTTATTGTTGAATTGGTTGTGTCATTCCTCTTTAGAAGAGGAAATACTGGAAATGCCCTGGTGAATTAAGCTGCCTTAGAAAGTAAATGTTTCTTTAAACATTTGGTGTTGTTTTCATTATAGGTGAGGAAATCTTCCACTCATGCCTGGGCAGAAAATTAAGTTTTCTATCAATCCTAGGTAACAAATCCCTTTTTATTCTTGCTTCTTGAATGAAAGCCTGTCCTCTTTTATTCTTTTTATGAATGCATTTGTACAAAAATGCCATAAAACCCATGCTCTTGTGATTATGCTTTCTGCTTTGTCCAGTCTCTCCACTATTAAATACTAGGTGAAGTAAAATGATTATGAAGTTTGTAAAACAGACCATTTAACATAAGGCAAGAAGTGGAGAGTGCAACTGGAAACAGTAGATGAAAAGGAGGTTAACTGCATTTGGACCCAATGCAACATGTGTGATGGGACCTGAGGATGGCGGTGGATTTGTGTGTCTGTGAGTTGATGAGATGTGTCTTTTGAAGACGAGATGTGTGAAATGGGTAAGGGGGAGTTACTGGGGCTCAAGCTGGACAGTGAAAAGTGAAAGAGCAAAGATGCGTAGCAGTAAGGCTGAATTGTTATTAATTCTTTCTATTGGGACATAGTGGTAATAACACAGTATGGTTTGAATTCTGCTGATCTGGTGACTCCGCTGAAATAAGAGAACATTCCAGAGGGTGTATGGGAGCCTCTCAAAGGATGACTAAAAACAGATGTGTCCAAACCATGCAGCTGTGTACAGCTAGTAATGTGGCCCCCACAAGATCATAAACTTTCATCATTATTGTGTGATTTTTAGCAATTTTTTTTCATGAATCATGAATCAATTGCACACAGCATGAGAGTGGACTACATAGGTGACAATGAAACACTTTGAAGTGAAGGGCACAGTACAATACTGATTCTGCTTCTCAGTAACCGCCACATAGTGGAATTGAAATTTACTTGTATTACGTGCATTTGTGCCACCTGGCTATTAAAAGGCAGTGATTACCAATATAAAATATTATATATTTCATAATATTATAATAAATGTTTCAAAATTAGAAATAATTTGGAAACATTGTGTAATCCCAGTTTAGATTTACAAAAGGAGTAGTAAATATAAAATTGCCCAAAAGAATAACCTATCAGTAAGACTTCTGAATACATACTAATAAAATATCTTCTAATAACAAAGGAAAGATGTGATGTGTAGGATGGGAACATTTAAATGTAATTCTTAGAAGGTTAAAAGTGACTACATCTCATGGTTTTATGTTTTTTGTTATTGGTATTCCATATCATAACACGTGAGGCACTGGGAGTTGAAGAGTTAATGCTCCAGTTCCATGGACTGCTAGATTTCCAGGTATCTGGCTCTCAGAAGAGAACTGTATGCCCCAGAGGACTTTGCATTCACATTTATCACCCAGAAGGAAAGATAAAACTGCATGCAATTACTGAGACTTCCTCTTCTTGCTGTTTGTCTCAGCAGTTGGAGCTTTCTAGCCATCTTGACTTCAGCTTTAGCGTAAGGCCTTTGGTTTTGAACTCTCTCTCTCACTCTCGTTTTATTTATTATCTTCAGTTTCAATTATATTGTAGTGTGCAGCAATAGGACAAGGCGAAATGGCCATAAACTGAAGTACAGGAAGTTCAGCTCAGAAATGTAAGAACTTCATCAGAAGTAAGAACTTCATCATGGTAAGGGTGATAGAACACTGGAAGAGGTTGCCCAGAGAGGTTGCGTAGTCTCCTCTGGAGATGTTCAAGACCCACTTGGATGCCTACCTGTGGAACCTGGTCTAGGGAGCTGCTTTGGGTCCAATTGTAGGGGTTGGACTAGATGATCTCTAGTGGTCCGTCCAACCCCTACAATTCTGTGACATACCAAGGGAAGGCAGCAGAGGACATGGTCAAGAATGAGGGAAGAGACCTGAGCTTCTGGAGAAGCCAAGAATGCTCTTCCTATAAAGAGGGAGATAATAGCTGAGTGAAGAAACTTACTTCAGTATAACTCTTGCACTTTGAAACCCAAAAGCTAATAATAATGTGGGCTGCTAGTCCTACTAAAAGATGAAAAAAGAGATTAAGGAAGGTGAACATCTTCTAACATTTTACCAGCAATGCCTGTTTAAAACCAAAGCACGTGCAGGAACACAGTACTTTATGTATGTAGTATTCTGTTATCTCCTGTGCATCTGATAGCTAGAATAGTGAGGGATGGGTGCAGTAACTTGAGTCATGTTTGAATTTTCTGACATTTTCTGTTACTGATTGTCATGGTTGGATGATTTTTGGTACTGGTATTCCACATCATAACATCATGTAGTGTATCAAGAGTTAAAGAGTTAATGCTCCAGCTCCGTGGATCATTGATAGTTATGGGTATACCTGTCTCAGAAGAGAAGAAGAACTACATTCCCCAGAGGACTGTGCTTTGCATTTTTACGTGTTTCCACTCAGAGGGAAAGATAAGAACTGTCTGCGGTCACAGGACCATCTCTCTTTTCTTTGGGATCGACTCAGCAGTGGGTGCTCGCTGCCGTCTCGCCTTCAGCGTTAGCGTAAGGCCTTCGGTTTATCGGACACTCTCTCTTGCTCATTTTATTTGATTTATTAGCTTCAATTCCAATTAGATTGTATTATATTGTGTTATTTTGCTTTCTGATATCTTATTTAGTAAATTAGCTTTCCTTCTCAGATCATTGCCGCTGTTTTGTTTCTAGACCCATCTCTTTTCCCTTTTCCCTTTCCCTCTTCCCCTTTCCTGGGGCGTGGGCCTGTGGGTCCCCCACACCAATTGTCACAGAACCATGCTGAACCAGCACGTAAACACCTTTGACATGGATAAGGTAGTGTTTATTATGGGCAGAGACTGAATATTGGTATTCTTTTTGACCAATATTTGTCTGAATTAACAATATACTAAAAATAGGTTTATTTTTTCTCCCATGCTTGTGAGCTGTATTTCTATGGGAAAATTGAAAGGGTGACAAATCTCATTTAAGCAGCAACATTTAAAAGAAATGCTTGCTTTAGGAAGATTCACGACTGCTATGTAGTTGTTTGGGTGTTTTCATCTAATCATTGAACCATCTGGGAACAAAACCCAACATAATATGATGTGTAACATATTTCTGTTTGAACAAGGTTGTGTCATAGTGTTTTGTTGATTTGTTTGTTTCACTGGGAACGTGTTTCTTAAAGGAAATTTTCAGAATAAGCTCAGCTTATTAGATCTATGGCTTTATTTTTTGAATGAACAACCAGAAGGAGCAAACAGCCCACCCAAAAAAGAGGCCAAAATT
Source organism: Odontophorus gujanensis (assembly GCA_013399175.1). Lineage (NCBI taxonomy): Eukaryota > Metazoa > Chordata > Aves > Galliformes > Odontophoridae > Odontophorus > Odontophorus gujanensis. The sequence goes on from VXAB01003962.1 coordinate 28,156, forward strand.
TTTGTTCAGTAATGATTACATGCTTTGACTTATGATCACAGAATCATAGAATCTTCTGAGTTGGAAGGGACCCTTAAAGGTCCACCGCTAGATCAGGTTGGTTTGAACCTGGTCTAGCCTGATCTCAAATGTCTCCAAGGACAGGTCTTATGCATATCTGGGCGAACTATGCCAGTGCTTCGCCACCCTTTCTGTAAAAAACATCTTCCTTATACTGAATCTAAATCTCCCCTCTTCTAGTTTTTCCCCTTATCTTATGACAACATACCCTGCTAAAGAGTCCCTTTTGTTCTTATAGCCCTCCCTTTAGATATTGAAAGGCTGCTATCAGGTCTCCCCAGAGCCTTCTCCGGGCTGAACAGCCCCACTTGCTCAGCCTATCCTCACAGGGGAGGTTTTCCATCCCTTGGATCATTTTTTCGGCTTTCCTCCTGATGTGGTCTTACAGGTCCACATCTCTCCTTGTCATGGTTTTATGATTTTTTGTAATCAGTATTCCACATCATAACATCATGTAGTGCACTGGGAGTTAANCCAAGGGAAGGCAGCAGAGGACATGGTCAAGAATGAGGGAAGAGACCTGAGCTTCTGGAGAAGCCAAGAATGCTCTTCCTATAAAGAGGGAGATAATAGCTGAGTGAAGAAACTTACTTCAGTATAACTCTTGCACTTTGAAACCCAAAAGCTAATAATAATGTGGGCTGCTAGTCCTACTAAAAGATGAAAAAAGAGATTAAGGAAGGTGAACATCTTCTAACATTTTACCAGCAATGCCTGTTTAAAACCAAAGCACGTGCAGGAACACAGTACTTTATGTATGTAGTATTCTGTTATCTCCTGTGCATCTGATAGCTAGAATAGTGAGGGATGGGTGCAGTAACTTGAGTCATGTTTGAATTTTCTGACATTTTCTGTTACTGATTGTCATGGTTGGATGATTTTTGGTACTGGTATTCCACATCATAACATCATGTAGTGTATCAAGAGTTAAAGAGTTAATGCTCCAGCTCCGTGGATCATTGATAGTTATGGGTATACCTGTCTCAGAAGAGAAGAAGAACTACATTCCCCAGAGGACTGTGCTTTGCATTTTTACGTGTTTCCACTCAGAGGGAAAGATAAGAACTGTCTGCGGTCACAGGACCATCTCTCTTTTCTTTGGGATCGACTCAGCAGTGGGTGCTCGCTGCCGTCTCGCCTTCAGCGTTAGCGTAAGGCCTTCGGTTTATCGGACACTCTCTCTTGCTCATTTTATTTGATTTATTAGCTTCAATTCCAATTAGATTGTATTATATTGTGTTATTTTGCTTTCTGATATCTTATTTAGTAAATTAGCTTTCCTTCTCAGATCATTGCCGCTGTTTTGTTTCTAGACCCATCTCTTTTCCCTTTTCCCTTTCCCTCTTCCCCTTTCCTGGGGCGTGGGCCTGTGGGTCCCCCACACCAATTGTCACAGAACCATGCTGAACCAGCACGTAAACACCTTTGACATGGATAAGGTAGTGTTTATTATGGGCAGAGACTGAATATTGGTATTCTTTTTGACCAATATTTGTCTGAATTAACAATATACTAAAAATAGGTTTATTTTTTCTCCCATGCTTGTGAGCTGTATTTCTATGGGAAAATTGAAAGGGTGACAAATCTCATTTAAGCAGCAACATTTAAAAGAAATGCTTGCTTTAGGAAGATTCACGACTGCTATGTAGTTGTTTGGGTGTTTTCATCTAATCATTGAACCATCTGGGAACAAAACCCAACATAATATGATGTGTAACATATTTCTGTTTGAACAAGGTTGTGTCATAGTGTTTTGTTGATTTGTTTGTTTCACTGGGAACGTGTTTCTTAAAGGAAATTTTCAGAATAAGCTCAGCTTATTAGATCTATGGCTTTATTTTTTGAATGAACAACCAGAAGGAGCAAACAGCCCACCCAAAAAAGAGGCCAAAATTTTTGTTCAGTAATGATTACATGCTTTGACTTATGATCACAGAATCATAGAATCTTCTGAGTTGGAAGGGACCCTTAAAGGTCCACCGCTAGATCAGGTTGGTTTGAACCTGGTCTAGCCTGATCTCAAATGTCTCCAAGGACAGGTCTTATGCATATCTGGGCGAACTATGCCAGTGCTTCGCCACCCTTTCTGTAAAAAACATCTTCCTTATACTGAATCTAAATCTCCCCTCTTCTAGTTTTTCCCCTTATCTTATGACAACATACCCTGCTAAAGAGTCCCTTTTGTTCTTATAGCCCTCCCTTTAGATATTGAAAGGCTGCTATCAGGTCTCCCCAGAGCCTTCTCCGGGCTGAACAGCCCCACTTGCTCAGCCTATCCTCACAGGGGAGGTTTTCCATCCCTTGGATCATTTTTTCGGCTTTCCTCCTGATGTGGTCTTACAGGTCCACATCTCTCCTTGTCATGGTTTTATGATTTTTTGTAATCAGTATTCCACATCATAACATCATGTAGTGCACTGGGAGTTAAAGAGTTAATGCTCTAGTTCTGTGGGTTGTCGATATTTCCTGGTACTTGATTCTTAGAAGAAAAGAAGAACTACATATACCAGAAGACTTTTACTGTTCTGTTTCCATTTAGAGGGAAAGATAAAACTGCTTGTGAGCCACAAGACTGCCTTTTCTTCTACTGCTCATCTCTGCAGTGTGTGCTCCCTATTTGTCTTGCCTTCAGCATTATAGTCAGGTCTTCAGTTTTGGACACTCTCATTTTTAATTGATTTTCAGTTTCAATTATATTGTATTATACTGTGTTATCTCACATTTTGCTATCATATTTAGTAGATTAATTTTCCCCCGTAGGTCGTTGACACTGTTTTGTTTTTAGGCCCACGTCCCTACCATTTCCCCTCTTCCCCTTCTCCATCTCCCGGGGTGTGGGTTCTCGGGTCCCTCCACCCCAGTTTGTCACAGAACTGGGCTGAATGAGGCCTGTAAACCATTGACACTCCTGTATTGCAGACTCCATATCAGGACACAGTACCCAGGTGAGGTCTTACCAGTGCAGAGTGGAAGGGATCACATCTTGACCTGCTGACCATGCTTCTTTCGATGCAGTCCAAGACAGAGTTGGCTATCTGTGAGGGCATATTGCTGTTCATGTCCAGCTTGCCATCCACAAGATCCATCAGTACTTGCGAGTCCTTTTCAGCAGGGCTGTGCTCTATCCTTACATCCAACAGATTGTGCTAATGGCAGGGATAGCCACAACCCAGCCACAACCCACAAGCACATTGCACTTTGATTTATTGAACCTCACTAGGTTAACCTGGGCCAACTACTTGAGCCTGTTCTTTTCTCTCTGAATGGCATCCCATCCCCTGTGTACGTTGACTGTACCACACAGCTTGGTGTCATCCCCAGACTTGCTGAGAGTGCACTTGACTCCCTGTTGATGGCACTGATGTAAATGTTAAAGATCACTTAGGCTATCTTTGTAGCACACTGAAACCAAAAGCATAAAGCCATAATGTAGTGTCATTTTGATAAAAATCACATGCAATGTACTGATCATCTTTGTAAATGGAAATGAGATATGCACAGATCTGGTACTAATTTTTGAATCATTCAGAATTTTGCAAGTTTTTCTGAAACACTGTGTCCAAAATGTGAAAGCTGACCTCTCTGCTCATTTCAAGCCTTTCTCCCTGTAGTAAGCCTCAGGGAACTGCCCAAGATGCTAGTCCAGGGCCAGGGAACAAGGGCTGTGTCTGCTTAGCACAAAGATCTATAAATGGATTACCTCAGATGATTCTCTTGATGTCAGTAATTGAACAGCATCCTCACAAGTGCCTTTCCTATCACTTGCTGCAGAAGAATATCAAAATTAAAGTTTTAGCATTACAGCAGTTTCCATGGGAGACAAGAGAGATCTGTTGTTTCAGTAATATTAAATTGATCACTAATTGTATGACTCTCTAAAAAATATCTGAATCATATGTCTCTGAAAGTATGGTGTTAAATTATGACCTTCTCACTGTTAAAATTTTTTGTGAACGGCTGGATTTACCTCCAGTAAAGTTGTGTTACAGTTTAACCTTAAATTTTGCTTCTGCTCAGTGTGACATAAGCTTTCCGGTCCTCATCAGCTTTTTCAGTATAAATACTAGCTCATATAGGGTTTGAACAGAGTCCTAATAGTAGCATGCACAGAGCATCTGCTTTTCTCATTTTGGTGATCATCCATCTCAGCACTCTGGTGAAATAATGAAATTGTGCTCCTCATCTGCATCACCACCTGGAAATCTGCATCTTAAGTACTTGTGTATCTTCAGGAGAATCCTGACAAAAAATTTTCAATGGAAAATTTTTGCAGAAGACTCATGGTGATGATCTTTTCCTTATTTCAGAAGGAGGAATAGAGGACATCTTGAAAATTGGTACATCCTGCTGTTTTTCCCATGTGCACATTGTGAATTTTACAAAGATTGGGTTTTACATGACTCTGATGCTGTGTACAGCCTTGCTATGAAGAGAGATACTGGGCAGAAGTTTATTCCCCCTGAGAACACAGTTGGTTCTTTTTTTCAGTAAATTCTGGATTGTTTCCTACAAATATTTGTATTAGGAAAATTTCACATTAAGGCTCTCTTATAACCATAATCAAATCAATGTACTTGTTTATTCATCACTTTTATGAACCAAGAAGCTAATGCTAAGCCATCTTCATTCGTAACTGTTTCTACGTAGATGTCGTTTTTTCTTTCCAGAAAGAATGTTATTGTTTTTCCATTTGTTCTATTTAAGAAAGTCATAGAAGCATAGAATATCTTGAGGTGGAAGGGACCCACATGGACCACTGAGTCCAGCTCCCGGCTCTGCATCCAGAATTCAACTCGATATCTGAGGGCGCTGGCCATATACTCTGAACTTCAACAGGTATGGTGTCATGACCACTGCCCTTGAGAGCCTGTTCCAGTGCCATCCCACCCTCTTGATGAAGAACTTTTTGTTAACACCCAGCTGGACCCCTGACACTCTTCATGTTGTTACAGCTCCTGCATCTCCTCTCTGCCTTTATTCAGATGAGAAATACCATTTTGCATTCAGAATTACAGATGCATTCTTTCATATTTTTAGCTTAGTTTGTATCTGACTCTGCCCATCCAAATAAGGAATTTGTGTCCTGTGATGACTTAAAGTGTCTTTTCATCGTATAGCTTAAAATATCCCCAGAATGATTGTTCTTGGTGTTTTTTGCTTTTTAAAATGACACGTGTCTTATTTTAAAAATGCAAATAGTGTGTTTTGTCCTTCATTATGGACCTTCCCACTTTTCTGAAAAATATGTATGACAGAAGAAATACACATTCAGTGAACTTATACCGTGGATCTCATCTGTCATGTCTGTCTACTGATTTATACTAGCTGATATTCCTTCTTGACCACTGTTCAAGCTGGCAGAAAGGAAGGCCTAACATGAATATTATTTCAATCTGAGATTTATTCTTTGTAGAAAGATTTTGAGGATCAAGATTAGCCCTGATGTGGAATGGCTAAAGCTTTTTTTCACCTGAAAGGAGTATTTTTAAATATCAAAATAATGTTCATGTTCATCCTTAGAGCTCTATTTAGGTGCTAGCACCAGGGTTATTTCAGTGCAAATCCAGCAATTCCCTGAAATCATTCCAGTTTATGGTAATTGAATTACCTGTGTGTATGTACCTCCAGCAATTACTAATATGTAATGAACCAGGTAAGACTGAGTCTACTTCATAGTCTATTTTATGTTTCCAGTTTTTTTGGAAAACTTCCACTGCCAAAATGTGAGTTAAGAGACAGGACCAGGCATGTGGGTCAAACATGAAGAAGGGTGAGTCTGTCATAAGTAAAATAAACAAATAAACAAAGTTATGTTATTATCTGCAACCAATGTTTTAGACAAGTAATTCCAAGATACGGGCTTATTTTCTGTGATTCAAAATATTCACTTAATTTGAGCTAGTTTCAAAATGTGTGTCCATTTCTGAAATTAAATTGGCTTTTGCTGCCTGTAAAGAATGCCACATGAAGCTTTTCCTGTTGTTACTCACAGGGAATACTTGCTTCCTTTCTTGTTCATTTATCTTGATATTTTTTTTATTAGTTTACTGTTGTTTTGTTGAAAATATGTTGAATGGTTTATCTGCTTAGGGAAAACTGTAGGGAAAATATCTGTACAAAAAACTACATAGTATGAACATAGGGCTACTGTATATTGTGAAGACCTTAGAAAATACATTACTGAGAGCAAGTTCATATGGGCTAGAAAATTGTATTTGATGTTTTATTTTTCCATCTCTGGTTCTGTCTCTGTCTCTCTTTTTTGATACCGATTTTCAAACAGCTTTTAGACCAAATTATTCTTTTGAGCAGTTGAAATAATTTTTCAAGGAAGTGCTGATACTAATTTGATTTGTTTAGAAATTTACACAGTATGATACACAAGTTGACTCTTTTAAAAAACGGAGTTTCTCATTTTTATGACCTCAGAAATCCTGGCAAACAGAAGTTTTACTAGATTGTGATATAAATGGTTTTCTAGAAATGCATGCGAGGCTGATAAGAAATGCTGTGTATTTTAGTAGCCTGAGAATTAATACATTTTGTGTTATTTAAAATGTGTGTGATTATTTTTTTGATAAGTTGCAGACTACTGCAAATCAATTTAAGCAAACAAGATTTGAAATATAGATGTGTTAGTTTAAAATATTTAATCATAGTCATGAACACGAACTTACTTAATCATGCACATTCCTTTATGTTTGCCAGTTGGCTTGAATTAATAATCCATATTGTTTAGTGGAAGCAGAGCACTCATGAGCATAGATGCTGGTTGCAATGAGGAACCTTGACTTGCTGGTTGTCTGTAGCAGTATGAGATTGTTTCTCCCTCTCTCCTCCCTGCCACAGTGCTTCCTACTGCCCTCTCCCCTCTCCCCCTCAGGCCTCGGCTGTGCGTGTCCCAGAGCAGGATCATGTTGTCCAGGGCCAGCCCTACTCAGCAGAAGCACTTCCCAGTCAGTCAGGGAATGGGACCCAGCCCAGCCCCTGGGACTGCCATGTGTGGATGAAGGGAGGCTTTGTGACTCCAGGCAGCTCCAGGCATCAGGGGCCTGCCAGCAACAGAATGCAGAATTGGGGTGGTGGAGACCTTTTCATCAGTGTAAGGCAAGAAGCTGATTACATTGTTGGTTTAGCTGCCATTTTTCAAGCAGAGAGTGTAAAAAGGTAGAATTGAAAAGAATACACTTCCTCCTGATTCTGTCTGCAGAGGCATGACCACACAGCCTTGTCATGAGAAGGTCGCATAGCTGTTAGTGTAAATGAGGGCAGTACGTATTTTGCTTTATGTCTGGGTTCCGTCCCCTCGATCTAGCACCAAGATGGCATAGGGACACTCCCACAGCTGGGCCTGCAGAGTGTGTTTCAAACAGAGATTCAAGGCAGCTTGGTGGACACCGGAGTTCCTCATCTGACAGACTCTCAGAAGGATGGCAGGGAAGAAAAAAGAAAGTCAAGCACTATGTGAGAGTTGTTGGAATATTAAATCTAGTACTGACAAGAGATTGCTTCGAACTCGGCAACCTTGAATATGAGTAATTGTAATGAACTCTGTATGGAACAGTACCTAAGACAGTCCAGAAGCTCAGTCGTGTGATAACATAGTTGCTTTCTTGCCTCTTTGTTTGATTGAACATTACTCCTGGTATGCTTACTGATTCTTGGGTTTCTTTTTGCTTGCAGTTGTAGTTTTTTTGGTACTACTTTGGAAAAAGTGTTGACCTCATCTTCTATTCCTTTTTTATACAGTGAGATTTCAATTTTTGTTCAAATAAGATTTTGATTTGTGAACTGTATAACTTAGTTTTTTGCTAAAATGCAAAGGAGGCTATTGTCTGTGGGTAAAATTGATTCATTTTCCCTTTCTTTCATTTCTATTTCCCTTTGTTATCATAGTATTGAACAAGTGGGCTGAAAAAAGAATAGTGTATCCTAATTCATCAGTACATTGTTTACTTCTTTGTGTTCCTATATTTAATTGCTTAATGAATCCTGCCTTTGCTTACCTGATATTTCTGTGATGCTTACAGTTCCAAGTGTGTGATTAAAGATGTGCAGCAGTTTTGTAGGAAATGTATAGATAACTTACTGTGTGGGCAGCAGATCTTCAGAATCTGTCCCATAGAGAAGAAGGAGTCTGTCAGCTCTGGCATTGGCTAATTGTTTATTTACACATAGTGGGCCTTCATGTTCACTGACTGATACAAATTGTATGGAGGTCAGATATGAAACATGATCAGTAGATTGGCCTTTCTCGGGCATGCAGTCAATTTAAGAATAACAGCCATTGCTTTGTACAGCATTTGTACAAATTGCAATTTACTCCTGGGCTGGAAATGTATATGTAAAACCATAAATCGCCACATGCAGAAGAAGAAATTCTTGAAGAAATTTCTATTGGGCACAGTCCAATAGAATGTGCTGTGTACTCCTGCAGAAGGTTGACTCCGTTACCACTGGCTTTCAACAGCATGAAAGTTCATCTGTAACAGCAGCTTGGCAAGCACCTGTATATTTCTTTAATTAAAGAATTAAATTAAGAATTCTTAATAAAAGTTGTCTGCAGGAAAGAAGCTGCTGTACACTGAACTACCCATGTGATGGATAGTAGCATTTTGCTGCTCTACCTTTTTTTCTTTTTTTCCAAGAAGCCTCAGCCAAGGTCGCACTGTACTGGATAGTGGTTTTAACACAAGGAACATTCTCTGTGCTGAGAATTCAGCTGCCAAATAAAAAGGAATGGCTTAAAAATGATAGTAAATACAGAAGTGCAATCAGGTGAACTCTGTTGTCCTAATTTGTAAAGTCTGGCAATGCTGATTACTAAGCTAGAGAGGTAGGCCAGATTTGCTACTGAATTAGTACCAAGAGGAAAAAAGTAGGTCTGTATCACTGTTGGGAGGTCATTCTGACTGAGAAACTAGCACCAAAGGAAAATAGGTTTGGATGAAATATGAATTCTTAGCGGCAGGAAGTACCTGATCTGATTATTTATGTCTTTTTTCTTCTCCAAGCTTTGGCAGGCTGTTCCTTTCTTTGTCTCTCCTTGATTTTCTCCTCACCTTTTCACTACCACCCCCCCCGATACTACAATTTTCAGTCCTCTCTGATCTACCAGCCCATCTCTCTGCTCCCAGCACTGTAAGGATATCTCTCCACTAGCTGCAATTATCTGACCTGTGTATCTTTGAAAAGAGCTGATAAAGACTATTATTGTCATGGTCGTTTTCAGTCTTTATTAGTTTATCATATATAAAAGTTTTTGTCTAAGAACTGCAGGTTAGCTCAGTAATCCTTAATGGAGGTGCTCATGAATAAAATACACTAATTTATATCTGATTATGTAGTAATAGCATTAGAATACTTTATTCTAAAATCTAACTTTTTTCTAAAATCCAATAAAGGAACCAAAATACAAAGGCATATCTGTGTTTGTTTAAATCAACTGGAATTAGTGGTGCATGCTCTTTTCAGTCACAAATTGTGTAAGCAGTAGAGGTGATTGTGGTTTTGTTTCTTTTGTACCATGATCCTTCAAGATTTAATGTTCAGTGTTAGCTCCTGTCTTTATTTCTGATAATTCAAACAGTCTGTAGAGCAGTCTGGGAACTGTAGTGGAATTATCACTTTGTGCCGTTTGGGAGATAGTAAACAGCATTTATAATGTCTTACCTTTTTTTTTGCTAGTTTTTATGCAGCAAGTCTTCAGTAACTTTTTGGCAGTGAGGACTGTTAGATAAAAGGTGCAAGTTTCAGCTTCTTTCGACAAGTATACGCTCATATGTGGTGGATGCTCCCTTTTCAGATTTTGAATACTTACCCTCCCATTCAGTTAAAGCTGAGTGGGCACTAGGTTAGGACAGACTTTAAGCAGTTATTTGGAAAATGCAGTGACGTAGTTAGGTGAAGATTGGCATTAGGCTGATAAAAGCCATTAAAATGTTCTGTTTTTTTAGAGAAAGAAGAGAACAAATCAAGTATAGAAAGTTTGCGATGCTGAGACTGGAAAGTTTATTTCTTACTATGCAATGGACCATGAGATTACACAGAAATGTCAGCAAGTGAGGAAACAAAAGTATGTCGGATTTTTTGTTTCAAATGCCAATATATTGATGATCTCTCTCTTCACTTTCAGCTACACTAAGAGCTTGTGCTGATGGAGGTGCTAATCGTCTCTACCACATCACAGAAGGAAGTCAGGACAGGTATGTTAATAATAAATATGAAGTCATGAAAGTCATATTCTCTAAATAAGAGTAAAATGTGGAGGACTTGATCTGTTCAGTCAGTGAAGCAGCTGTCTACTTTGTACATAGTGCTTGAGCAAACTGACCATGTGGTAGCAGTGACCATGATCTGAACACCCTGGGGAAGTCTGCATATGCACAGCTACTGAGAAAAGGCTAAATTAGTGTATTTTACTAGTTTTCAGTTTGGAATGTTTTTAATATCCTAAAGATGGTTGATATTTCCTTTAGTAACTTTTATCTTCTGCTTGGGTCCTCTGAAGATGAAACTTATTTTCCATGTTTAGTGTGAAGGGTCAAATAGGTGGGAATAAAACAATAAGCTAGAGATGAATTCAAACTATTGCTTCTTCCTTGAAAACCACTGTTCTGTGTAAGGGTGGAATACAATGGAGCACTCTCATCCATAATGGTCATTTCATTTTGAATGACAGCTGGTGAGGAAGCAGCTGTGAGAGTCATGGAGTGGCAGGCAGTGGAATTTCTTTTCTGCTCTCTTTAATTGCTTTTCCCATCTATAAGTTTTAAAAATTCACAAGTAGCCTAAACCACCTTATTTTCTTAAGACTACTGATCTTTCTTCCTCTGATTTGTAGCTTAGCTTTCAATCTGTCTCATTTTAGGCCTCCATCAGAGCTAAGACTTTGCTGCAGCCTCTTGAAAAACTTACTGTGCTCCTGGGAGAGGTTGACAAGGAATACCTGATGCTTCTCACCAAGGACTGAAACAAACTGTCCTCTTTATTCCTTAAGGAAAATCTCCTTACATTTCTGAAGTGGGATGAGTAATAAAAGAGGGTGTCTACTTTTAAATTATTTCTGTATTAGTGGTAGGACATCATACATGACCAAAGGCAAATACAGTGGTTATTTAGAGTTGTATCTGTTAGGTGAGGAAACAGGTCTGAAGGAGGAGTAGTGCTTGCTTCCTTTAATGGCATTTAAATCCATAAAATCTTAGGTTTCTTCCACAGAAGTGTTTATGCTGAGGGTTGTATCGTGCAAAATAACTACATTCCAATGGTTTCTCATTTTCTAGTGGAACCATCAAACTCAGTGTAATTCCAGGTTACTAAGCACCCATTGTTACTTGCCTTCAGGATTTTCAGTTGTTGTGAGCAAGGATTCATGAAAAAAATAGTTTAATAAATACAGTAAACAAGTGAGACAAAACTTAGAAATTTAAGAACATTTTTGTCTATACAGCAGAACTTGGCACATATTTGCAACTAGATGAGCAACAAAATGTATAAGGGAGGACAGGAGAAGCTTGATTTCCCCTTGTCCTTCACAACAAAGTTCAGCTAGAAGGGAAGAGTGTAGCATTCAAGTGGGAGTTTGATGTTTGAGATCTATGACTGCTGATACTGGGACTGAAGTCTGACAAGCATTACTAACTGTTATATATATTGCTTACAAAGCTTATGTATCTTCTATTAGTTGCTTGCAGAGTTGTGTGCACACTTTACACCTGTGCTACATATAGTTTCTTTCTGCAACCTATGCAAGCATAAGAGTAGCAGTGAAGCTGAAAAATGGCTGCATATTTTGATGTAGCATTTCATATGTAGAAAACATACATGCTAAATTTGGTGATACATGAAAACGAAATTGCTGCTATACGATTAATTTCTGGACATGCAGTGAGGCAGTTCCAGGAAGCCTTTGAACAACTTCGTAAGTATTTCCAGTTGATATAGCTGCTAAACTTCAAGCACAACCCTCAAAAAATTATTTTAACAGCAGCTTCCCTTCAGGGATACAGATTTCTGCATAAAATTTGTCTTTCAGTGACACCTTCCACCCACCTTCATCCAACTTAAATAAACAATTTATTGAGAATGAATCAAAGGTATTGGCTGTACAAAGTGCTGTTACTTCTTTAATTCAAATTTAATAAACTCTTTGAAGTACTACATTTTGTACTGAAAAGCTAGAATTGGAACTAGAAGTCTTATTATACAGCTGATACAACTTAAATATAGAGAGTTTTGTACCTATAAGCAAGTTTGGACATATCATAAACTCTTCTTCAAACTGTGGCTGCTGGTAGTGGATATGGGGTGCTTAGAAAAAGTGTAAGAATAAAATACTATGTTTAAAAACAAACAAAAAACCCTACAGATGCTGTGTTGAAGCAAACCATGTAAGCAACATGGCCAGAAAAATGAAAATAAACTCCATTCACAATTGGTCATTATTGACTAATTTTCTAGGGAATTATTTTGCCTCAAAAGTTTGAATAAAGAGCAATAGTCTTAGCATCTGAAGAGCAAAACTAGAACGGCATTTTACATGAGGAAAAGCATTTGTATATATGCTTCTCTGAAAAGTGGAAAGATAAATCTCAGTTAAATTTATCTTTGTTTTGATGTCCTCATGTATGGATAATAAGGGTTAATAATGGCAGTTCACCACCCATCCTCTCTTCTTTTTGTTGGATTGCTCAGCTGGCTCCTTCTAGTTTACACTGAATTTGCCTAATCTTAGAAATTACAGTCTCCGTTGACAAGATCATCCAAAACAAAAAAATGGAACAGCTAGCAATAACTGTAAGCAAAATGAGATCTTTTGTTTTCTTTTCTGAATATCTTCTACTCATGGAAACATGGGTCCTGAATGAGATCCTGCAGTGAGAAATTCGTATGTACGTCAGTGTGTTCTGTATTGGAAATGGGATACTTATGGAAGTAATTAGCCCCTGATGTAGCTTAGTGTAGTGTTGAAATAAATTATTTTCTTGATCTTTTCAGATTAAACTGGACATTATTTTAAAGCTGTTTTACATTCAGGCAGAATTTAGAGTACTGGTATAGAAAGTGGTAGATGAGATTCTCTCATGCATTGTTGTACTAGAGCAGTACAGTGACCTTTCCTTGTCTTTAAAATTTGTTAATTTTGTATTTTGGACGGGAGGTGTAATACATGTGAAGTTTTTCCTTTGTTAACATTGATGTACGTTTCTGTAATGTATATAAAAAATGATAATACTGGCATTTTGGGAACACTGGGGTCAAAACCATTTGAAGTTACTTTCCTGTCACTGCTGGTGGTGAACATTCTTTGAATTCAGGGATTATCATCTGAAACCAGGCAAGTTGTGAGCTGAGGCAGTGCTTTATTTGTCATTAATAAATGTTTTGCATCTACATTTTTGCCTGACCCAAAAGGCTGGAAGAGTTTTTAAAGATCAAAAAATCAGAATCTTGAATTTATCTAAATAAATACATCATGAGTGTTCAGAAAACCCATTGGTATGTCTAGTCTTGTGTGTCTTGTTTCATTTCAAGATTTTTTTGTTTGTTTGTTTCAGGAGGTGGCTGTTAACAACTTTAGGGTAGGACTGTGCTTTCTTTACAAAAGAAAGAATGAAAGAGCTCAGCTAGGTAGAACTTCTGAATCTGAATTTTGAAATGGCTTTCTTGAATTCATGAGTAACAGAGGTAGGTGGACCTGACATTTATCCAGGGCAAGAGTGAGAGTATTGTTTAATGCTTGAAAGAGAGAACTGAGAATAGAACTTTGAGATAATTAAGAACAGAACCGTATGATCCAGTGAGTTACTAAATGATCTAAGATTTTCAGGCAGTCTTAAAATGAGGACATTAACCCCTTTAGCTAAAAAGCTGTCCTTGTTCCCATGGTTTCATCAGAGTTTCTGAGATTCTGTGTTACATGCTCAGTCTATAAAGAGAAATCAGAATAAATAAGGAATTTAATAAGGAATCTAGGTGGAGAGGATCCTACCTAGGTGGTAGGATCTAGGTGGAGATGGACTTTACCCACAGGAGCATTTCAGGTACCTGCACGTTTTGGCTTAAATCCACGGATATTTCATGTTTTGATACTTCAAGACATTCAAAGAAGACATTGGGACCATTCTGTTTTAACCACATCAATGGACCTAAGCATGAGATTCTGCTTTTTCTGAGTGATCCTGATTATTAAGGAAGGAAGGACCAGAACAGAAGTCTGAAAATGTGGAGTGATGAACAGACACGAGGTGGACTGACTTAGACTTAGACATCTGGCTATCAGTGAGTTGCTCTGCCCACAGAACTGTGCTGTTTAACAGTAAGAGGACATAAGCCAAGCTGTAATTGCCAACCAATAAAATAGAGTCATAATTTGTCTAGAACAGTAATTCTGGAAAAAGGTGGGAGGAAAGCGAATGAGGAAAGGAGAATATGGGGACACTTTGAGTTAATCCCAGGTCTCTCAGACAGATTTGTATTGCTTCAGTTTCTTCAAATGGCTGCACCTGAGCATCTAATGTACTGTAAGTAGAGCAATGTAATTGTTACCTGGATGATTTCAGGGTTTATGACATGATAAAAGTCATTTATGGCCACATTGATGCTAGAAGTGAGAACTTCGTAGTGATAAAATTTATCTGTGCATTGCGTCACCACTGGGAAAAGCAGTTCAGAAAAGAGTCTTGAGCTGACCTAGGACCACTCTGTACTTTACAGTGTTTTGGTTTGTGGTGCCTAAGGTGCAATTTGAGGAGCCGGGTAATGCTGACTCTGAGTATAGCGCTGGGGTGAAATATATGCCTGTGTGCCTCTGTTTGGACATCTCAATTTCCATAGAAATTAAGTATTAGGTGGGTAAGGCTTTTTTTTATGGAGCAATACTTTTTACATGTGTGTTGGGGTAGTGGAGGAGTTTTCCCTTGTTTGAAACAAAGCAAAGCTAGGAAGATCATACAAGCCTGAAGCTATGCTATATCCTTGCAGGAGTAGTGCCATTTAAAAAACTCAGTTCTATTTAACGTGACAAGAGTGATCTTAGATTTGAAATAAGCTCTTCTAAGACTGAGAAGAAGTCCAAGTGAGTCAGTCTCAGAGCACAGAAATACATATGCTATCAATGCCTTAAAATGAATGTTAATAAGTGACCTTGAAGTTGATTGATCTGTTCTGTTGCCCTTCAGAGATGTGTGGAAGGATTACCAGTGTTACAGTGTTTGTTAACAGTCTAGAAATTGGAGGGAGAGCGTATAGTCCCTCAAGATGTCTTCAGATTACAGAATTTTAATTAGAGAGACCAAACACAAATAGTACCCATTGATAACTTATTCGGAGTAGTTTCTGCTCTCTAAAATGCTCTTTCAGTAAACTTATTCTTGATTGTTGGAGCATAAACATATTCTGGCTGTTTCTTTCTTTTTTTTTTCCCCTAATTCTCTTTCTCCATTAAACTGTGCTCCCTTTTTATAAATATGTGAAAGACCAAAGCTCTTAATATTAGCAATTTACATTCAAATGGACACTCTTATTTTGAGGAGAGATGATTGTGCACTTCAAATCCAGTTAAATTTAGTATTAGTTAAGCCAGTATCTTGCAAAAGGGGACTTAATGCATTCTAGAATGTAATGAGAAGTAAGCTTTAAAATATAAATCCATTTATGCTTTAATTATCTTCCTAGTTCCTCTGTTTTTAAATGTAATTGTATTCAAAGTATGTTTCCTTTTTAAAAATCGTCTCTTTTAGGTTTTCATTTTAAAGCATTTAAAGTCGCAGTTGTTTTCATGCGAAGTGCTATCAAGAACGAGGAGCTATGCACTCATCCTATGGTTAAGACCACTTAATACCATTGAAAAATGAGAATGAGAGGCTTATACTTCAGTGATTTGATGTAATGTTTTCTACTTTGCCAAGTGTACAACATCATCCTGGTTAGAAATTGAATTGGATAAACCATTGAGCGAAAAATACAGAAACGGTTACAAAGCCATGTGAAGCAGTGGGCACCAATTAATCAGTTTGATTGAGCTTGGTATGGTGCAGCACCCATCTAGTCTTAGTGTGATCAGACTCATACTGATTGGTGTTTTCCAAATGCTTCTTGAATTCAGTCAGGAGACTTTTCCTAATACCCATCTGTTCCCTCAGGTTCTGTGAGTGTCATCAAAGGAGGGCTTATGGAGATGGACCAAAAGCATGTACATAGACATCACCTGACCCTTGTGTACCTCAAGCAGCATGAAAATGTTCAGAAGAAAAGGAGGTGTTTCCATTTCCTGTGCAGAGACTAAATGGCAAACAGTGTCCCATTGTTATTTTTGCAGGCTTGTTTTTTTTAGTATAGTTAATTTTGTTTTTATTTATTATTAGAATCATTTATTGTCTAATCTTGAAAAAAGATCCCTCGTATTAAACATCAGCCTTCTTCCTGTCACAACCGAAGTCATCTTCTCCATAAGAAAAGCGACCTCTGTAAATTCTTTGACAGCTTTTAAAGGTCCCATGCAGCTTGAGTCCCTCTGATAGACTCTTCCTGTTGCCTCAGTGCAGCAGCTTGGAGGATACCAGTCTCTCTTCTTCCTTCTTCCTCAGGGCTTCGATGAAGAAGAGATGACAGGCTTTGGTGAGAGAGGGTGAGGGATGGGAAGGGTGGGCACATAGGAGCCTTGACTGTGAAAAGAAGAAATCCCAGGAAATTAATGGTACTCAAGACATTCAAAGAAGACATCGGGACCATGTTATTTTAACTACATCAGTGGGCCTAAGCATGAGGTCTCTTTTCCTCTTATTCACAACCTCATTTCCTGCAGTTTCTTCTCATAACCCTTGTATTCCCATCCCTTTATCAGCTTCATTGCTCTTTTTTACACATGCTCAAGCAATACCATAATCTACAAGGTAATAATCTCATCCCAAGTTGTGCTGGCCACACTATTTCTGATGCAGGCCAAGATGCCCTTGACCAACTTGGCACACTGATGGCTGATGTTCAGTCACTTGTTACTCAGCATCCCCAAGTCCTTTTCTGCCAGGCAGCTTTCAAGCCTGTCTTCTTGAAGCCTATACCGTGGTGTGGGGTTGTTAAGAGCAAAGCACAACACAGGGCATTTAGTCTTACTGTGACTGGGCTCAGTGTACTGATTGAGGCTATCTAGATCCCTCTGCAGAGCCTTCCTGCCCTCAGTCAGATCAACAGTCCTGCTCAATGTGGTGTTTTCTGCCAAGTTTTTGAGGGTGTAGTTGAATCATTTAGCGTCCAGTGTTAAAGAAAAGGCCTTCATGCTGAACATCAGCCTATTTCCTGTCAGAACTGACATCTGCTTCTCCACAGGAATAGCCTCCTCTGTAAATTCTTTGACAGCTCCTTGAGGCCCCAGGCAGCTTGGGTCCCTCCTCTTGTTATACCAGTGCAGCATCTTAGGGGATACCAGTCCCTGCTCTTCCTTGTTTCTCAGGGCTTGGTGAAAAAGAGATGACAGGCCTTGGTGAGAGAGGAGTATGAGGGGAAGAAAAGGTGGGCTCATAGGAGCCTTGACTGTCAAAAGAAGAATTCTCAGAAAATTAATGTCCAATTCGAGCCTGTAAGGTGATCCTGGAATTGAGTCTTGCCGGCCTAATTATAAATGAGAAGTTCTGCACTGGCACTGAGGTGGTATTATTGCAGTCTGATTTTCCTCCCACACTGCCTAAGAGCAGTGGTCTGGTGGTTCTTCCCTGATGGGGGTGTATCCACTTCCATCAGCTCTTCCTCCAGCTCAGGATCCACCTCTCTGGGCTCTTTATCACTCTCAAGCAGGTCTACCTCCATCAGTTCAATGATATGGAGCCTTGCTCTTTTCAGGAGGGCAGTCCACCTGCTTCCTTTCAAGTTTCACAGCCAGGCTAACTCCCAAGGAAAGCATTTGCCACTGGCATCACTTGCTCAACATCTGGAATTCTGGTTGCAGAGTTCCTGTATTTATAGGGTCCAGAGCAGATGGCTGTGAGGTGGCTGGTAATATAAGGCAGCCATAGACAAGTTCTAACAGTATCCCATGGTGACCAAAACACATCAGTGTGTGGAGTTGGGGCCTGTGGCTTGTGAGTTGATGCAGTTTTGAAGGAAGGGGAATGGTGTGGTTGCTGAGGGTCCCTTTCCTAGGGGCAGCTGTCTTGCACAGCTGGGCAGAGACCTGCAGGGGTTCCAGCCCCCTCTTCGTCTACTGTCTCCCCCTCAGCTGTCACCAAGTTAAACTAATATGGTATGATGCTGCTGCTGTCACTGGTGCCTCACAGAAGCTGAGAGGGGTCCAAGCCTACCGACACCCTGCAGGATCTGGATGGGACTCTCAGGGTTTGAATCCAACACCTGCCTTCTGCCAGGACTACACATAATTCAAACTGTATTCTGAAGAGTATTGTCCAACCCTTTCTTGAACTCTGGCAGGAACCTTTTTCTAATGCAGAATCTGACCATCTCCTGACAGAGCTCTATGCCACTCTCCCGAGCTGTGTCACTGCCATCTGAGAGATCAGTGCTCTCCTCTCAAGGGGAAGCTGTAGGCTACTGTGAGGCTTTTCTACCCTTGAAGGAGTCAGCAGCTCCTCGCTGCTTAGCATTTTCTGCAAACGTACTTAATATATCTTCAAGTCCTTTATCAAAGTCATTGATGAAATCATTAAAGGGATCTGGCTTAAGATAAAGCCCTGAAGAGCTCCATCACTGACTCTGGCCGCCAGCGTGATGTAACCCCATTTACTGTAACTCTTTGAGTCCAACCCATAAGCCGCTTGTTCACCCACTATATTTTGTTTTCACCTAACTGTGTTCTGGACATTTTTTCCTGAAGGGTATTGTGAGAAACAGCATTGAAAGTTTTACTGAAATCCCAAAGATTACATGCACTGGCTTCCCTTGGTCAACGAGGTGGGTGACCTGGTCATAAAAGGAGATCAAGATTGTTAAACAGGACTTTACCCTTCTGAACTTTTATCGGCTGTGACCAATGACTGCATTGTCCTTCAGGTGTTTTACAGTAACCCCTGGAATAATCTCCATAATTTTGTCAGGCACTGAAGTGAGACCACCATGTCTGTAATTACCGGGATCTTCTTTCAAGTCTTGCTTGAAAACTGGGGCAATGTTTGTCAGCTATCAGTTGACTGGAACCTTTCCAGATTCCCAAAACTGTTGAAAAATACTTGTGAGACATCTCATGAAGACATCAGCAAGCTCTTTGTGTACCCTGGGACAAATCCCATTGGGCCCCCAGCTGGAACAGCAAATCCCACAGCAATTTGGGGTAGGATGGGGTTTTATTATAGTTACGACAACAGTGGTTTTCCAGCTCCAGGTAGACAGCAGCCACAGCTTTTCCCTCATCTATTAAACAGGCGATCTTGTCATAGGAGATCAGATTATTCAGGCATTGTATAACGCTGGTTGCTTCTGGTCAGTCAGTTGTCCTGTGTGTGCTGTGCGATGGCACTCAGGATGATCAGCTCCTTGACCTTCCCTGGGACCGAGGTCAAAGTGACAGTCATGTAATTCCCTGGTAAATCATTGAAATTGGCTTGGCAAGCACTTTTAACATCTACTTCATTACCTTGGATGAATTCCATCTGACCCGGTGAATTTATGAAAATTCAAGTATGAGACTAGAGGAGCTTCATCTCTCTCTGTCTTCTCCTAGTTCAGGAGTCTGTGTACCTTGGGAAGTGTTACTAGTAAAGACTGAGGTTAAAAAGGCGTTAAGTACCTCAGTCTTATCCTCCTCCTTCATCACTGTGTTTCCCTTTGCACCCAATAAAAGATGGAAAGTCACCTTAATCCTCCTTTTGCTGTTGACATATTTTAAAAAGCACTTCTGTTGTATATCATGGCACTATCCAAATGGAGTTCCAGCTGTGCTTTGGCCCTTCAGATTTTGTCCCTGCATAACTTGACAACAGCTCAGTAGTTGTCCTTTGTTGCAGCAGACATATGAGAAGTTGAGGACAAGAGCTAGCATTCCTGGGAACTTCAGAGAGATGACAGAAAAGAGCAGTCAGTGAATAGATAGGTAGTAATTTCAGAGTACCCACCAGTACCTGTCTGGTGTGAGACACAATGTGATCATGACTGCTTTTGGAATGACCATGCATCTATCCTGCAATAATCCTCTTTAGTTCAAATATACTTTATGAGTGCACTACATAATAATGATAATAATGAAGTAGGTTAAGAGTTGGTTTAAAAGAAACTTACATCTCTTTTTTTTTGGGACTGATATCCAAACTGAAGCATAGGAAGTTCCGCACAAATGTGTGTGGGAACTTCTTCACAGTGCAGGTGATGGAGCACTGGCCCAGGCTGCCCAGAGAGGTGGTGGAGTATCCTTCTCTGGAGATACTCAAGACCTGCCTGGATGCCTCCCTGTGCAACCTGGTCTAGGGAGCTGCTTTGGCAGTGGGATTGGACTTGATGATCTCTGGAGGTCCCATCCAACCCCTGCAATTCTGCGATTCTGTGACTGCATGGAAGATTCTCATATCACATGTGTTCCCTGTAAAAGCCCCTGCATTTCATTAAGCCTCAGCTTAAAGGTAGTTTTTTCCTGGCAGTGCAATTTTCCATCAGTGTGGTACAAGTGTGCAGAAGGATCCCAAGGTCAGAAACTCCTTTCAAAGGTTAATTAATTATGAAAGAAAGGTGTTCTGTTGTAATTAAATAGTAATGACTTGAGAGGCCAGGAATATTTGATATATAATTCAGTACTACGCGGCAAAGACAGAATCATCTGCGAATTTATAATTTTATATCGTATGCTATTATAAAATACCCTTGAGTGTTAATGTAATTTTTATTCTCTAAATGGTGTTTGACAGAAGTCTTCAGCACTCTCAGGCATGTGTGTGAGTATAGCGCACAGGAGTGGTTCTGAGGCTGCCAGCAATCCTGGGGTACTTTAGTCAGGAGGTGCTACCTTCATAGTTCTGCAGAATCTCATTTTTAATGAGAGTAGGATGTGCTTCCCTTTCTGTGTTCACACAGCAAGGGAAGTTTTCCACTGGTATCACCAACAACAATACAGACTTGTTTGTGACACTGTTTAATAGCCTCTCAAATTGTCTCTTCATTCTTGTGCTTCTGGAGTTTCATATTTCAGAGTGTTCAAGAGTATTAGGCATGATCTTGGCACAGGGACACAGTAAAGTTGGCAGTAGATTTAAAAAAATAAAAATTCCCAACCATCATTATAGATCAGCCGATTCTGACATTCATACTCTGTTATCTGTGAAGTGAATTATTTTAGTGATTGAACGTGTTATATTTATCTAGAGGATGGGTTACCAGTAGCTTGTAGTTTTAATTTCTCATTTTTGTGTTGTAAAAGTAATTTTATTTTTTTCTTTCATTGTGCATCAACATATCAAAGCTGCATTTGTAAGCTGCTAGTGAAATGAAGTAGTAGGGAACTGAACACACCTAATCCTACTCATGCTGTATAAAGCAGAAATGGGAATCTCAGAACCTGAGTTCTGTAAAATTCTATAGAACATGAGAAACTTTCCACAGTACTTTGACCCTTCCATTTACCAACATCCACCAGGAGAACAACTGAACAGAAATGGCTGTTTCCTCACTCAGCCCAGCAGCCTGCCCTTCTGTGTGGGCCTGCCTGCCATCCCATGACTCCAGTAGGAGTTTGTTCTCACTGACTGCCCTTGTTGCAGGCCTAGGTATAAAGGTGGGCTTCTGATGGCCTGGGAGCCGTATTGCCATGGTAGTGGAGTGGGATCCATAGAGGTGCTGCAGTGCAAACCTCACCAGGCGGTGCTGATAGCAGTTGGGTCTCACTCACCTACTGAGCCCCCATCATTGAGTCTGGGGATGGGAGCAGTCCAAACTTTCTGCATTTTTGGCTGTGTGTCATTGACAGTTCTTGTTTGTTTCCAGCTGGTGCCAGCTGTTCTGGTGTCTGAGCTCACAGAGTTGTCTGGCTACAGAGGGTTCAGGTGGTGGTTCTGTTTTTAGTGAAATGTAGCTCTCCATTGATCTTCAGGAGGGCTCCCAGTTTGTCCCAGAGGACCATAGAAAAAGTCACTTCACTGAGAGTTTTTGTTGTCAGCTGTCAAACTGGATAATTCCTCACACCTTTAACAAACATATTGAGAACTTACAAATCACAAATGAATGGTCTGCCAGTGTTAAAATCTGTATAAGAAATTGCCTAGTAGTGAGTTTTACACTACAGGAACGGGCTATGCTGCTGTCCAGAGCCTTCCTTCTGGTACTAAATGATATCCTCAGCACAGCCTGGTACCTGGGGGGAGCTTGAACTCTTCAGCATCTCAGTGTGTGCTGACCCAAGGTGTGTTGTTCCCAAATACCTGTGCCCAGTCATTAGAAAGCAGGCACAGAACGCAGCTGCACACCACCATCCTACTCCCTTCTGGAGGTACAAACAACTGCACCTTGTCATGAGGAGCAGTGCCCAGTCCATACTCTGCATGACTTTCCTGAAAAGAAAATGCTGTTACTGTGTATAAAGGGGACAGCTTTTTCAGAGAGCTCACTGTTAGATTTGGTGTATTTTTGGGCATATCTCTGACCTTAAGATCTAGTTCTGATTTGATGAGAAAAGTTCATTAGTGATTTGAATTTTAATAAAAGATAAAATGAAAGTGGTAATGATGGTAATAAAACTTAGGGTTTTATAACTTTTTTTAATCATAATAAATAGTGAAGTTGATATGGGGGTTGTTGTTAACATTTTAATTCAATAAGTGAGATATCAACAGCATCGGAGTTTACATAAAAAGTTTTTTCAGCTTCTCTTTTTCAGAGAAAATTGCTTGTACTGACGCTACTATAGGTGCTCTTTGGATGACTGCTATTTATCCAAAAAGTGGTATTTTCTGTCTAAGAGTGTGTTTGACACATGTAGACAAAAAGGGGCAAGGGAAATCGAGAGTGGGGGAAAATGGGAGTAGACTGTGTATGCAGATGTGCTTGTAGGAAGGCCGCCTATCAGTGCCTTCCATTTCTCAACAGAAATTCCTACGCAGTCAGAAGATTTTGCCACTTTGTTCTCAGAATATAATAACATTTTCTTTTTTAATTAAATCTCATTCTCCATCTGCCTAGCATGCATGTTTTGGGTAGGCTACTTTTGCCAAACATAAGGTCAGCAGCCACGCTACTGACTTTCTATAAAAGTGCATTAACGCTGTTTTATCTAAAACCAATGTCTGTTTGCAATGTTCCCCACACACACAGACTAAGGCCCCGCCTTCCTACTAGGTGCTCAATTTCTGTTTCAAGCCATGACTTGCATTCCCACTATGCTCCACTCTTTCATGGTGTGAACCAGTGATTAGTTAGGTTAAAGGTAAGCTCTTTCCGTTATGGAGATCCAGTACACCACAGTGTTTGTACAGTTTTCCATTGTGATGCAGATTGACAAAATGTGAGGTAATTGATTGTTGATATCCATGTTCCATTGTGGGCGAGTACTCGACGGTTCTCCTGGAGGCAAATAGTTGCTTGGTCCAGAGAAGATTCAGCTCGTGTTCCATTAGTCCCATATAGTCGACCACCAGATGTCTTGCTGATCTTACAGTGACACTGGAGCATCTTGATGCCATGTTACTCCCCCTGGAGATCCTGTGGACACAAAGAGACTCATGGGGAGTAGCATAGATGTTTCAGAGGTACAAGAAGGGGTAGATCCACCCTCCATGGCAAGATACAGACCGTCTTCCTGTCCTGGGTCAACACTTCAGCTTGCACTGGGGCATGTCCTGGCCATCTGTACCATACCCTTTAGCCCGATATCTGAGGCTGCACAACTATGGTGGGTACCAAAGAGAGGGGTCCTGCTTTGCCATAGGGACATGATTAAGGCCTCCTTAGTGATGAAAACCAGAGTGTCAGCCACGATGTCTGCAGGCCGTATAGCCATTACTGGGGAATTACTAATCTCCCACCTTTCAATAATCTTCTCTAAGGTGCAAGTAGGCCACACCACTGTGGTCCTATGTGCATCTTTCAAGGTCATTCTGTTTTATGGGTACCATGTTTTAGCAGGGAGCAGAATATTACTTTCATTGCCAACCTGGCGTTTTACCCGAATATCGGTGCCCGTAATTTGGATCCTAAGCAGGGTGGGCCCATGTTGTCTGTAGTACCTTCAGAGCTCTGAGTCTGCCAGCTCTGGGCCTGTTTGACATCTGGTTTTACTTGCTGGAAGGCCTCTTGTTCCATTTCCCCCCTGTCCCATTTTCAACCTTTCTTTGCAAGTCAGTATAAAGGCCACAGCAGCTGCACTAAGTGCGGTATAAAGGAACACCAGTATCCCAATACGGCCCAAAATCCTTGCAGATGCCTTGGCACAAAAGGGACTGGGAATGCCAGAACCTTGTCTGTTGTCACACTGTGTAGTACTTTGGTCTTTCCCAACCAAACTACACCAAAGAAGGTAGACAAAGAAGGATGACACCTTTGTAGTGTCTGCAGGACAGTTGGTGTTTTGGTGTAGAAAAGGTGTATTCAGAAATGAGAAGGACTTCGGGTTCTGCCACGGTGCCATGTCTGGTGTGAATTCATTATTTTTTTCCTCCTAAGGAGCTTTTCCTACACTTAGACTGGTTTCCATGTCCATGTATCTGCTGTCTCACCTTTTCAGATCGTCTGTCCTGAGCATTTGGAAGCCCTCCTGTCTGCAAGAAGGAGCAGTCAGACTGCAGCAAATCAAAAGGAAGATGTTATCATCAAGATTAGGGTGTTCTTTTTCACTCAATAGTCAGTCTTGGGGAAAGCAGACAGCTAGGGACCAGAGAGGCACTACCATAGGCCTCTTTTATGTTTTGTCCCTTGTAGGTTTGTTCACTAAGGAACAGTGGAAAGAAGTGAAAATGTAGGTTCAGAAGGTCACTGCCAACTGGAAATCATTTTGCGTCCAGTAAAATGTGAAGCATAGGTATGAAGTTAGCTGTTCATTTTAACGGACTAAACATTTTTACAGAAGAGATAACTGATATGTCTTTAGATGAATACATTTGGTCAATCTCCCTGGCTTAATTCCTCTAAAAAAAAGAAAAAAAGAACAAATAAAACATTGATGCAAAAAAAAAAAAAAAAATTCCAACCACACATATTGGGTTGTGATCAAAAAGTGTATTTGTTTATGCAGGAAAGTTGCAGCTTTATTTTGTTTCTTAATTTCATCCATATGCCAGGTAACTATAAAAGGTTTATCTTCTTTTTTTATTATTATTCTAGTTTTATTAGAGTTTTATTGGAACCATTGAAATTGCAGCTACTCTCACCAAAACAGTTGTTTGAAATAGTTGTGATCTTACTTGAGGGAGAGGCTGCTTGTCTGTGTTCATGTTATGGTTTTATGATTTTTGTTGTATTGTTGATATTCCACATCATGACATCATGTGGTGTGTTGGGAGTTACAGAGTTAATACTCCAGCTCTGTGGATCATCAAGTACTAGCTAGAATTCCTGTTAACTTTTTCAGTATCTGCTTTTCTGAATCACAAGTCCTAAAAAAATGAACTATGGCCATACATTATATAGCTTAATTGTGTAGAGGTACTTAGCAGCAGTCTCTGGACAAGGAGTACCTTGTCCTGTGTGCAGTTCTTTTCTTTTTCAAAGTACCTGTATGTACTGGAACACCATGAGTGAGCATTTCTTAAATCATAGAACCATAGAACCATTTGAGTTGGCATGAACCCTTAAAGGTCATCCAGTCTAACTTCTCTGCTGTGAATGGGAACACTCATAACTAGATTTGTTGCTCACACCCTGGTCCAGCCTGGCCTTGAATGTCTCTTGGGGGTTCCTCCGTGTCTCTAGGAAAAATGTTAACAGTGTCCTTATTGTAATTTTTTTTTCCTTGTATCCAACCTAAATCACCCCCTTTCCTAGTTTAAAACAATTTCCCCTTGTCCTGCCACCACAAACCCTCCTAAAGAATCTGTTCCCTTCTTTCTTATAGATCCCCTTTAGATACTGAAAGGTCACTATCAGGTCTTCTCAGAGCCTTCTCTTTTCCAGGCTGAGCAGCCCCAGCTCTCTCAGCCTGTCCTCACAGGAGAGGTGTTCCATCCCTTGGATCATTTTTGAGGCTCTCCTGTAGACATGCTCCAGTAGGTCCATGTCTCTCTGGAGTCCTGTACTGAGGTCTCCACATCAGGACATAGTACTCCAGGTGAGGCCACACCATTTCAGAGTACAGGGGCAGGATCATCTCCCTCGATGTGCTGGCCGTGCTTCTTTTGATGCAACCCAGGACAGAGTTGTCTGTCTGGGCTGTGAGGGCAAATTGATGGCTTATGTCCAGCTTGCCATCCACCAGTACTCCAGTATATCTCCCAGCTTTACTGATAGTGGGGGTTGTCATGACCAAGGTGCAAGATCTTGCACCTAGACTTGTTAAACCTCATGAGGTCTACCTGGACTCACTGCTCGAGCCTGTCTAGTTCTCTCAGGATGGCACCCCATCCCTTTGGCATATTGACTATACCACACAGCAGTTGACACAGCACCAGAGTAATCTTACAGCATCCCTTCAGTTTGTCCAGTACTGACTGCAGGTAAAAAACAGTCAAATATTGACAAAGAGGAATAATGCAATAACTGTAGCTGTTGTGAAGACTCTGTCACAAAGGAAAAGTTTCAAAGCAGGACTTTTAATTGCATCTTTCATGTTAATAATAATAGGAGCTCGTCAGCTTTCCCCTGCACTAAATGTTCCCCTGATGTGTGTTGGCATAGCACTTTGAGTGGAAGGTAGTATATTCTGCAATTTATTTCAGAAACTTTTTTATTATTTGCAAGGTGACACTGTCAAGCGTAAATGAAGGTATTATTATCCTCATATCTTTACAAAGTTTAATATTTTTCTTTAAATCATAGCATTGGCAAATAAAATAAAACTCTTTTGCTCTCCTCAGAGCTGTTCTTCAGCAGTTCATCCTCCAGCCTGTACTGGTAGATGAGGTTATTCCTCCCTAGGTGCAAGATTCTATACTTGCTCTTGTTAAGCTTCATCCAGTTCCTGTCTGCCCAGCTCTCCAGCCTGTCCAGGTTTCGCTGAATGGCAGCACAGCCTTCTGGTGTGTCATCCAATCCTCCCACCTTCATATCATCAGCAGACTTGCTGAGGGTGGACCCGTCATCAAGGTCACTGATGAAGATGTTGAACACGACCAGACCCAGCACCAACCCCTGAGGAACACCACTAAGTACAGGCCTCCAACTGGACTGTGAAGTTCTGATCACAACCCTCTGCACTCTGTCAGTCATCCAGTTCTCAACCCACCTCACCATCCACTCATCTATTCCACACTTCCTCAGCTCTGTTATAAGGGTGCTGTGGGTCAAATGCCTTGCTGAAATCAAAGTAGACTACATCCGCTGCTCTCCCCCCATCCACACAGCCAGTGATGACATCACAGAAGGCCACCAGGTTGGTCAAGCACAATCTCCCCTTGCTGAACCCCTGCTGACTACTGGTAACTCTCTTCCAACTGCCTGGAGACGGCATCCAGAACAAGTGGTGCCTGTTGATGAGGCCTTCTGCCTCCAGCTGCAGAAGGCATCTCAATCACAAGTGCTGACCTGGAGGAGGACTGCAACCACCCAGACATCTTCTGGAAAGAAGCTCAACAAGCTGTAGGCAATCCAGAAGGCTCCTGGAATGCACGGAGTATAACTTCCTGAGTCAAGTAATAGGCACCCCCACCAGGGGGATGAAATATTGGACCTGTTGCTAACCAATGCAAATGAGCTGATTGGTGACATCAGGATTGATGGCTATAGTGACCATACTATGGTTGAGTTCATGCTCCAGAGGAATATGAGACAGGCAAAGAGTAAAATTAGGATGCTAAACTTTAGGACAGCTAGCTTCCAGCTCTTCAGGAAGTTAGTCAATGAAACATCATGGGAAACTGACTGTATAGGCAAGGGTGCAGAGCAGAAATTGCAGATCTTTATGGAGGCTTTCTTTAGGGTGCAAGAGCTCTCCATTCCCAGGTGTAGCAAGTCAGGAAAGGAAGGCAAGAGACCAGCAAGAGTGAATCAGGACCTTCTGGTCAAACTGAAGAGAAATGAAGAATATGCACATGCAATGAAAAGAAGGACAGGTACCATGGGATGAATAGAAGGAAGCTGTTAGGTTGTGTAGGGATGAAGTCAGGAAAAACAAGGCCCAGCTGGAATTGAACTTGGATAGGAGTGACAGAAAAAACAAGAAAGGCTTCTACAGGTACCTCAATCAGAAAAGGAAAGTCCACAAGGGGTACGTTTGCCCCCCTCCCCCTCCAGTGAGTGATACAGGCAGGCTAGCAACCACAGACAAGAAGGCTGAGGTACTGAACAACTTTTTTTTTTTTTTTGCCTCGGTCTTCCCTGATAACTGCTTGGCACACGGCCCTCAAACATTTTGTTTGATAGGAGGGGATCGGGGAAGCACTGTCCCTTCCACAGTAAAGATCAGGTTTGTGATCACCTGAGGAACCTGAACATCCATAAGTCTTAGCTCCCAATGAGAGACCCAGAGCCCTAAGGGAACTAGCTGCTGTAGTCACCAAGCCATTCTCCATGGTATTTGAAAAGTTATGGATATCAGGTGAAGTTGCTGGTGACAGGAAAAATGGTAACATCACACTCATTTTTAAGAAGGGTAAAAAGGTTGACCCTGAGAACTACTGACCTGTCAGTCTCACCTCTGTGCCAGGGAAGATCATGGATTAGATGTGAGTGAGAGTCTCCTAGCTGAAAAGGACAATCTCTGGGAGAGAATATGCACTGAGTGAGAGATTCTTGGAGCTGAAAAGGAGAGTTTCCAGCAGTCTGAACTGAGAGGGAGAATCTTCAGGTCCAGAAAGAGGAGAGAGAATCTCTAAACCAAATGAGATCTCTTCCAATCCAAATGAGAAACTCTCCAATCCAAACTAGACTGTTTCCATTCCGAACAAGACACCTTCCAATCCAAATGAAACAGTCTCTGAAATTCATTAATTCTACTGTGTTTGGCTTATAAGCTTCAGGTGTGACCTTTATTTGTGGTAACTTTGCAGATAATTCCCAGAAGGCATTTACAATTTTAATAAGAATTAACTCTGAATACATCTTGCAATCTGACATTTCTCGTTTCCCCAAGAATGTTCCTCTGTACAGTTAGATGGGGCATCTGAATGTGCTGCTTTGAGACAATATAAATGACAACTACCTGTGCTGTGCCTGTCCCTGGGAATTAAAGAGAGACTTTCATTTTCACAGCAGACAGAAGCATTCCTCCAACATATTCAAACAGACTTAGCACTTTGCTGACCAGGACAATGCTTGTTCTGCTGGTTAATACTGCAGTTGGGAAGGCAAACTGAACCCACATCTTAGCAATTAGAAAATGCAGATTTGGAGACATTTACTGGATTACTGTTAACCAGTGTGTTTAT
Organism: Odontophorus gujanensis; assembly: GCA_013399175.1. NCBI lineage: Eukaryota > Metazoa > Chordata > Aves > Galliformes > Odontophoridae > Odontophorus > Odontophorus gujanensis. The sequence continues at coordinate 57,654 of VXAB01003962.1, forward strand.
CCTGAAGTAACATTGAAGTACTTTATCTTCTGCATCATTGAATCATTGAACTATAGAATATCTCATAATGGAAGGATCCTATAAGGATCATCAAGTCCAACTCCTGGCCCAAAATCGAGCCATATTTTTGAGAGCTTTGTCCAGGTACTTCTGGAGCTCCAGCAAGCATAGTTCCATGGCCACTTCCTGTGGGAGGCTGTTCCAGTGCTCAACCACCCTCTTGATGAAGTACCTTCTCCTGATGTCCAGACAGAACTTCCTCTGTCACAGGTTCATGCTGTTATCTTGGGTTCTGTCATTGGTCACCAGAGAGATGTGGTCAGCACCTACCCGTCTGCTCCCCCTTGTGAGGAAGCCATAGTCTACAATGAGTTCTTTCCTCAGTCTCCTCCAGGCTGAAGAAATCAAAGGTTCTCAGCTGCTCCTAATACATCTTCCCCTCTAGACCCTTTACCATCTTTCTAGCTCTCCTTTGAACATTCTCTAATAGTTTTATCTCCTTGAATTGTCCTTTTGAAATTCAAAATTACATGTTGCTTACAAAAGTAAAATCTGACTTTCATGACTTCTTTCATGTTAAATCAGAGTTTTCTAATCTTCACTTTACTTTTCTACCTGGAACAAGATAAATTGTATCTATCAAAGGCAAAAATCACTGATTTAAAATTTATTTTTAGTACTGGAAGAAAAGCATGTGGAACCTACTCAATACCCGTAAGTAATATAGCTGTGTCACATGCAGCTTTTCTGTGGAGGATTGCTTTCTTTGCTGCAGCTGAAGGAAGCAGTGTACCACAGGTACTGCCTTTAAATGTTCATGTCTCTGATGTCAACATTTGTGTCAGAAAGGTTAATTGCAGGCTGTTATGTGCTAAAGGAGATACATCACAAGAAAAGTCAATAGTACTAGGTAACTTTGGATTAATGATAGAACTGAACAGATACGCCAGAGCGATTTTTTAAGGAGACAGCAGAGGGTGTTTTTTTTTTATTATTATAAACTGCCATAGTGTTATGTATTATTTTTTCTTCTATAACTCTAAACAAAGGCATGCTTGCCACTCCACACTGCATTCTTAAAGCAAGTGAATAAAGAACCAAGTTTTCAGATGTTTTAAATTTAATGAGAAGTTCATTTGTGTTGAATATTTGAAAATAGCACTGCTTGTTGTATTAAACTGCATCTAGTTGTTGTGATTTTGTGGTTTTGATGTCTGTATTGCACATCAGAACACCATGCAGGCAGTTAAGGAGTTAAGCTGTTGGGGAGCAGCAGAGGGGTGGAGCTCCACACCGCATGCCAGGCCCGCTCTCTCTCTTGGCTACGCAGTACCCCATGCTACCGCCCGAAACATCGTCTTAGACTTAGAGAAGCAAATCCTGTGGCAATATGGAACCCCAGAAAGAACTGAGTCCGATAATGGGACTCATTTCAAAAATTCACTCGTGGATATTTGGGCCAAAGAACACGGCATTGAATGGATCTATCATATCCCCTACCATGCACCAGCTGCTGGTAAGATCCAGCGCTGCAATGGGTTGTTAAAAACCACATTGAAAGCAATGGGTGGCGGGGCATTTAAGCACTGGGAGAAAAATCTGGCAGAAGCCACCTCGTTGGTCAACACTAGGGGATCAGTCAACCGAGAGGGTCCTACGNGCATGGCCACTGACGGTGTGCAGTTTTTTTTTCTTTCCTTTCTCTCTCCCTTCTCGGTTTCCCTTGGGTCACTGTCACGGATAACACCGTGACACTAGTAGCTGGGTTTCTGGATGGGTAAGGGCACAGTAATGTATACTTAGTATGAGAATCTCAGAGTTTAGATAGTTTCTGTTTGTTTTATAATCTGCATCTGTGGTTACAGTTGATCACTGTTTTAAGGGGCTGATGACCAAAGTTTTGCTGGTATATTTTGACATTATGATATATGCACTGGAATTTGTTCTTTTTTTCTTGCTCTGAGGCCCAATGTTCTACTCAGTCAATACTGAGCTCTTATCAAGTTTGGATAAATAAAGCCATTTGGATTGATCTCAAGAATTACGAGAAAGAAATAGTACTAGGTTTTTTTTGTAAGATAGTTGAACCTTTACAGGATTCATATAGAAAATTTGCTTACTTATTTTTCTTTTTTTTTTAAATATATGTACCATAATCAATTTGCTATGGAAGTGTCTTCAGGTCCTTAGCTGAAAGCAATTCTGGCACTCATAAATCCTGACTTATTTTAGGTGGCTGCTGTATGTCTCTGTAATGACCTGGAACACCAGGAAATAAACAAACAAACAAACAAAAACCCAAATAAAGGAAAAAAAGTGAAGAGAATCAAACCTCTGAAGTTTATCTGATGCTTAGTACCTGGTGTTCTGCTCCATAATAGCTCAAGGATTAGCTCAGTCAACTGGACTGATCTAAGGTGAATGTCACATGCTCAGTTTCATCAGGATTATAGAGTTGGCTTGATCATGATAAATGTCAACATAAAGCAGTAGAGAATCAAGCCAGGTGAACTGATCATAGCCCAGTATGCAGAGTGCTAATTTATAGATAAATAAGACTGTTAGCACATGGTTCCACAATGCCTTAGAATGCATTATCTGGACTGTTTAGATATGAAAACTTCAACAGGAATTTTGAAAATGAATTGTAGACATTTTTTTCCATCTTAGGCAAAAAGATAACCTCCTCTACTGAAGGATATGTACTATATGTGTCACTGTGAGAAGCAATCTTACATACAGTTATGATGCAGAATAAGAATTCTTCATGAGTTTGAGTTCAGAGGGAAAAGACTGATAAAATACATGCTTTTAATACATACTTTCAGTAAGGGATAATATTACAGATTTTATGGAGATACCTTTCTGGTTTCTTTTGCTGGTATCATTTCTTCCACCCCCCTGTAGCAAGCTTGACAGAGTGATTCTTCAGGGCCTGTTCTGGACTATTCTATATTCTGGAGTAAGTACAAAACTGTGCCAAAAGCAAAGAAGTGAAAACTATTTATTACAAAGTATTCTTTGTAATAAAGTTATTTAGTGTGGTTTGTTGTTTTCTTTTTCAACATGTACCTAAAATATTTCCCCTCTTTATTTGTTATCTGGTGCTGATGTTCTCAGAGGTTAGTTAGTCTGGGACAACTCTGCTCATGGTGACATCCTTAATTGCAAGATGAAAGAACTTTAAATAAATTCTGTTCTCCTGAACCAGAGAATTGGTTCCACAGACCTTGAAAGGACTAAATCAAACACTGCTTTTGATTCTCTGCTGAACACTGCTTGCTTTTGTTGGTTTGCAGAGTGAGTATACTACAAAGAGCAATAGTCATCCCTTAAGGTAAAGCTGCAATGTTTTATCACGTTTATGAACCAGATAGTGCAAGTTGATGTACTTAAGGTATTTTTTTGAACTCATCAGGAATGTGTTTTTTAATTTTCCTTGTTTCTGTTGTTAGCCAAAGGAAAGAGGAAGAGAAGAAAGAATTGATGATATTCTAGAAAAATGCAGTGTTTGTTAAAGATGAGGCCTAGTCTTTCTGAAATTCTAGATTTCCCAGCCAGTATTCCTTACTTGCCTGTTAGTTGTTTCTGGCTTTGTCAAGGTGGCTGCAAGTGAAGTACTTAGAGAGAATGTTTTGGGAAGGGAGGTAGTGCTTCCTAACAGGGGAGACCCATCTGCACCATGTCAACATGAGCACTGGCAGAGCACGCTGGAGGCTTAGCAGAGGTTCTTGTTGCTTTTTCCCATAACAGTTTNGAATTACGAGAAAGAAATAGTACTAGGTTTTTTTTGTAAGATAGTTGAACCTTTACAGGATTCATATAGAAAATTTGCTTACTTATTTTTCTTTTTTTTTTAAATATATGTACCATAATCAATTTGCTATGGAAGTGTCTTCAGGTCCTTAGCTGAAAGCAATTCTGGCACTCATAAATCCTGACTTATTTTAGGTGGCTGCTGTATGTCTCTGTAATGACCTGGAACACCAGGAAATAAACAAACAAACAAACAAAAACCCAAATAAAGGAAAAAAAGTGAAGAGAATCAAACCTCTGAAGTTTATCTGATGCTTAGTACCTGGTGTTCTGCTCCATAATAGCTCAAGGATTAGCTCAGTCAACTGGACTGATCTAAGGTGAATGTCACATGCTCAGTTTCATCAGGATTATAGAGTTGGCTTGATCATGATAAATGTCAACATAAAGCAGTAGAGAATCAAGCCAGGTGAACTGATCATAGCCCAGTATGCAGAGTGCTAATTTATAGATAAATAAGACTGTTAGCACATGGTTCCACAATGCCTTAGAATGCATTATCTGGACTGTTTAGATATGAAAACTTCAACAGGAATTTTGAAAATGAATTGTAGACATTTTTTTCCATCTTAGGCAAAAAGATAACCTCCTCTACTGAAGGATATGTACTATATGTGTCACTGTGAGAAGCAATCTTACATACAGTTATGATGCAGAATAAGAATTCTTCATGAGTTTGAGTTCAGAGGGAAAAGACTGATAAAATACATGCTTTTAATACATACTTTCAGTAAGGGATAATATTACAGATTTTATGGAGATACCTTTCTGGTTTCTTTTGCTGGTATCATTTCTTCCACCCCCCTGTAGCAAGCTTGACAGAGTGATTCTTCAGGGCCTGTTCTGGACTATTCTATATTCTGGAGTAAGTACAAAACTGTGCCAAAAGCAAAGAAGTGAAAACTATTTATTACAAAGTATTCTTTGTAATAAAGTTATTTAGTGTGGTTTGTTGTTTTCTTTTTCAACATGTACCTAAAATATTTCCCCTCTTTATTTGTTATCTGGTGCTGATGTTCTCAGAGGTTAGTTAGTCTGGGACAACTCTGCTCATGGTGACATCCTTAATTGCAAGATGAAAGAACTTTAAATAAATTCTGTTCTCCTGAACCAGAGAATTGGTTCCACAGACCTTGAAAGGACTAAATCAAACACTGCTTTTGATTCTCTGCTGAACACTGCTTGCTTTTGTTGGTTTGCAGAGTGAGTATACTACAAAGAGCAATAGTCATCCCTTAAGGTAAAGCTGCAATGTTTTATCACGTTTATGAACCAGATAGTGCAAGTTGATGTACTTAAGGTATTTTTTTGAACTCATCAGGAATGTGTTTTTTAATTTTCCTTGTTTCTGTTGTTAGCCAAAGGAAAGAGGAAGAGAAGAAAGAATTGATGATATTCTAGAAAAATGCAGTGTTTGTTAAAGATGAGGCCTAGTCTTTCTGAAATTCTAGATTTCCCAGCCAGTATTCCTTACTTGCCTGTTAGTTGTTTCTGGCTTTGTCAAGGTGGCTGCAAGTGAAGTACTTAGAGAGAATGTTTTGGGAAGGGAGGTAGTGCTTCCTAACAGGGGAGACCCATCTGCACCATGTCAACATGAGCACTGGCAGAGCACGCTGGAGGCTTAGCAGAGGTTCTTGTTGCTTTTTCCCATAACAGTTTAGACAGAATTCCAACTGCCTTTTGTCGTGGGACCGTCAACTTGGATGAGAGCAAAAGCAGTGCAAAAGCATTTGATTAAGATAAGGCATATTTTTCATCTCATTCTCCCATTTGTGCTCCTGAAGCACGGATTACTCAAAACTGCTGCAGTCTGTGGTGACTGTGGAGAAAAAAATCACAGACACTTTGTGATTTACACAAGCATAAAATACACAAGCTAAGACAAAAAAATCTGGACAAATCAGCATTTTGCTCAGAGTGGATATGTCAAGTCCAGCTGGCTTCCCATGACAACTCAGTGCCCAGTCCACTGGTAGGTGACTGGAGTTCTCATCCAGAGACACCACAGCAACGCCAAATGTGAGTTTACTTTGATGGCTTTGCCGTAAACAAAAGGAAAACAACAACTCAGAAGCATCTTGCTGTAGGTTTTTAGGCATAGGTATTGGTATATAGGCATAGGTATTTAGGCCAGTAATTATGTTATCAGGCTATTTATAGAAAGGTAAACTGGTAGGAATCTTAAATATAAATTTTGAAAGTTCGAAATTTCCATCTATACATTGAAGAGTTCAATCTCACAAAGTAAACAACACAGACTTGGGCATATAAAACAGGGCCCTGAGGTATTTGCTTGACTTTGAGTTGCTTTCTGTGTCCTCAATAAAATGTGACACAGAAGGGGGAATGTCTTCCCCCACACTGAGCGTGGTAGCATCACTTTGGTGTTGTTATTTTTGGAATAAATCCTTCTAAAATAGCCATAATAACAGCAGAGGACAGTAAATTGAAAAACAATAGTTGCACAGAAACTAACTCAGTGACAGCTATACTTACCAGCTCCTGCTCTAGCAGCTTTCATTGTTAACTGGTTACATGCATATCTTTTGAAATCTTCAAACAGAGCCAGGACACAAGAATTTTTTAAGTTTTCTATGGAGAGTTTGTAGACCCAGTAGCATTTGTTTAAAATCATGTGTCCTGATGTGTTTTGCCCTATCTCTCATAATGCAGCTTGAGCCCTTAATGAATTTGCTGTTGAACTCTATTGGCCGTGATAAGGTATAGCAGCCATGATGATGAGGAGCTATGTATTTTGTTTGTTAGAAAGTACTGGAATCACAGCTTTAATTTTAAACCTCGGTTCAGCCTTGGCTATGAAAATCTTCAGCCTTAGCTTTGTAGTTGCTGCTTGCATCTACAGAAATTGGGCAAGATGGACAGCTGCTGTTATTTTGATATTACAGTTGATAAGAATTTATTCATATTTTTAACCATTCTAGAATTAAAAAAACAAAACAAAAAACAAACAAACAAACAAAAAAAAAACAGAAAAAGAAGACACAGAGGTTCAGCCAGGAAGCACGTTGAGATGAACATCACAACATTGGATTTTCTGTGTTATTGGCAGCAATATTACTTTATGCGTGATAGTCAGGAGTTTAGATCAAATTCATATGTACTTTGTAAAAAGGTACAACTTAAAAATCCCTGGTTTCTGTATTTTACAGAGAAGACTTCTACTAAGCAAGGTAAAGAACAGAAACAGATGACATCATGATGACTAAATGACTAAAATACAAGTCTTTGAAACAACTGCAGAAACCTCACTGAGTCAGTCATGTATTGTGTTAGCAGTCCTGTCTTCTCTTCAGTTCAGGAGAGTGAAAGAAAATGAGCATCATGCTTAGTGAATTTGACCATATCACAGTGGCAAAACAGACTGATCCTACTTCTTCGTCAGATTTTTAGTGCAGTAAATCACGAGGAGAGTAAGAACGACATTGAATACATTTCTATGTGACACAAGACTGGCAAACTTCAAAAACTTGGTTCAGGTGGAAAAAGGTAACCCACACTTGCTTGTTAACTGAGTAGGCTATTTACACTACTTTGACAGTCCACAAAAACTCTTAAAGCTTATAATGTCAATAAAACTTATTATGGGATCAGCAGCAGCTTTAAAAGCCAGCAAAACCACCATTTCAGCATAAACCACAAGCAGATCTGGAGGTTCATGTCAAAGGGCCTTTATCACAGAATCGTAAGTTTATCAGAAGCCATGAACACAAGCACATGGAGAGAGGAAGCTCCATCCCGCCTCTTCCCAAGGAAAGAAGCATGGAGCTGCTGGTCTGAAGCTGCACTAATGTAGTGTAGGTGGAGCCTGGAGGATCAGTGCAAACCTCTTATGTGTACAAAGGCAGCCCCTAGGCGTGCAGTGACCTAGAGGGCAGTGAACAGGATGAGCAAACAGGGTGTGACATGGCAGTATGGCATGATGTGGCAGTAGGGGGTTGCACGGCAGTTTGTGTGGGCATGGTGAGCAGGGAAGGTGTAGTCCTCCTCCCCACTGAAGAGGCCAGCTCACCTAGCATGCATCACCTTCTCAGTAGAACTGGGCAAGTCACGGTGTACATTCAGCCTAAAGCCATTGACAAGAATACTTTCACAACCAAGATTAAACATGCATGTAAACATGGCTGTACACATCTCTGGCTGCAGGGGTTGCCTAAGCCGGGTGCCTGGAGTGTAGCAGGGATACCACCAGTGTGTAGTGTGAGCAGGTGGATTATCTACTCTGTGTGATGGAACAGTTAATGGAGGAGATTGAAAGATTAATAATCGTCAGAGAGTGCAAAAGGGAGGTTGACTTGTAGAGCCACTCCCTGACGTCCCTGCGAGAAAGGTACCAGGAGGACACTCTGCAAGTAGTGCTGGATACCCTGAGTGCACTGCTGAGAGTGCACTTGATTCCATTGTCAATGTCATTGATAAAGATGTTAAAGAGCATCGGTCCAAGACAGACCCCTGTGGGACACCGCTCATTACTGGCCTCCACCTGAACATAGAACTATTAACCGCCAGGCTCTGTCTGCGGCCTTTCAACCAATTTCTTATCTATTGAGTGGTCCACCCATCAAATCCACATCCCTCCAATTTGGAGATAAGGATGTGGTGGGGGACCATGTCAAAGGCCTTGCTCAAGTCCAGGTAAATTACATTGGCTGCCTTCTCCTTGTCCACCAGTGTCATCACTCCATCATAGAAGGCCACAAGATTGGTTAAGCATGACCTTCCCCTGATGAAGCCGTGCGGGCTGTCTTGGATCACACACTCATTCCTCATGTGATCAAGCATGTCATCCAGGAGGATCTGTTCCATGGTCTTCGCAAGTACAGAGGTGAGACTCACAAGCCTGTAGTTCTCTGGGCCCTCCTTGCTTCCCTTCTTGTAAGTGGGAGTGATGTGACCCTTCCTCCAGTCATCCGGGACCTCACCTGACAGCCACGACTTTTCAAATATGATGGTGTGCGGCTTGGCAACTACCTCAGCCAGCTCCTTCAGAGCCCTGGGATGCATGCCATCTGGCCCCATAGATTTGTACACATTCAGTCTCATGAGACGGTCTTGGACTTGCTCTGCCCTTATAGTGGGGGGGATTTACCACCCTGATCCCCACCTAGAGGTTTAGGGATGCAGGGCTCAGGGACATGAGAAATACTAGAATCCTGGTCACCAATGAGGACAGAGGCAAAGAACTCATTCAGTACCTCAGCCTCCTCTTCATCCGTTGAAGCCAATTCTCCTTTTACATTTACCAAAGGAGGTACACTCATTTTAACCTATCTCTTCTGGCCAATGTACCTATAGAATGTCTTCATGTTGTTTTTCACATCCCTCACCAAGTTCTGTTCTGCCTGCACCTTAGCTTTCCTGATCCCATGTCTGCAAGTCTGGATGGCATCCCTGTGTTCTTTCCAGGTGACACGTCCTTGTTTCCAGAGCTTGTATGCACCTTTCTTCGCCCTCAGTGTGCCCAGCAGGTCCTTGCCGAGCCATGCCCGTTTCCTACCTCCTCTGCCTGCTTTCTTATTCAGAGGGGTGGAGACCTCTCGTGCTATCAGAAAGGCATCCTTGAAGATTAGTCAGCTCTCCTCAACATCCTTGTCTTTAAGGAAAGCATCCCAGGGAATCTTGGCCAACAGTCCATTGAACAGCTTAAACTTCATTCTTCCAAAGTTCGGGGTCCTGACCCCACTCTTTGCCAGGCCCACATTCCTCAAGATCATGAACTCAACCAGGGTATGGTCACTGCAGCGCAGCCTGCCTCCAATCTTAACACCTTTAATGATCTCCTCCGCATTGGTGAGCAGCACATCTAGCAACGCTTCACCTCTGGTCAGTCTGTCCAGTACCTGGACCAGAAAGTTATCATAAATGAATTCCAGGAGCCTTCTGGACCTCTTACAGCTCACTGTGTGGTCTTTCAACAGATATCTGGATGGTTGAAGTCCACCATCAGGACGAGAGCCTTGTGAGCATGATGCCTCCCACATCTGAAGCAAGAAAGCCTCGTCAGCAGTCTCCCCATGATCAGGTGGCCTGTAGTATGCCCCTATCACCAGCTGGCCTTCGTTAGTCCTGTCCCTAATTCTAACCCACATGCTCTCAACCTGTCCCTGACTGTTTCTCAGAGGGAGCTCCTCACAGTCTATCCACTCTTTGACATAGAGGGCAACTCCCCCACCCTTCCTACCTTGCCTATCCCTTCTAAAGAGCTGATGCCCCTCAATGGTGGTATTCCAGTTATGGAAGTCATCCCACCATGTTTCTGTGATAGCAAAAAGGTCATAACTTTCCAAGTGAATGATTTGTCTGGAAACATCTTCCAGACAGGTGGGGAAGAAGCTGCATCCCATAGTCTGAGGGGAATGAGGGAAGACTTCAAGTCCTTGAGATGATTGGTGAAAGAGTCTGGAGTGCAAGTTATTTTCTCTTCCCCCCCTCCATTTTCAGGTGGGATGTAGTAAAAGGATGTAGCCCATAAATTCCTGGCTGTGAGACTGGTGTTATAGGCAGGGCTTCGGGTTTTATAAGATATCAGACTTGACAGTAGTGCATGGGAAAGGTTTATCTCACAGTGACAAAAGGATTCTGGGACAGTAATTAGTAAGGCTCATTCAGAGAGCTTTAAAGGAGATATGAAGGGGGATGAGGTTATAGATGGACTTGTGCTGGTGGGGCAGTGTTCTAGTATTGATGCAGACCAGGAGGCCTTGTACCCCCACCTAGGGTGAAATTGGTGCACTCAACTTGCTCCCTGAAATGCCTGTACACCATTGGATGCAGCATGGGGAATGAGGAGGAGTTAGAAATCTGTTTTCAGACAGGAGATTATGGTCTGGTGGCAGTTTCTGAGACGTGGTGGGACAGATTGCAGTGACTGGAATGTGGTCGTGGATGGCTACGTCCTTCTCAGGAAAGACAGACCAGTGAGGAGAAGTGGTGGAGTTGCTCTTTATGTGGGAGAGCAACTAGAATGAATTGAGTACTGTCCAGAGGAGGATGAGGAGAGAGTTGAGAGTTTGTGGGCAAGAATTAAGGGGCAGACTGGTATGGGTGATACTGTTGCAGGTGTCTATCACAGGCCGCTGGAGCAGGATAAGGAAGTTGGTGAGACCTTCTACAGGCAGCTGGTAGCAGTCTCGCAAAAACTTGATGTACTGCACAAAGATTAACTTGTTTCAGGCACTGTAAAAAGCAACCCAGAGAAGTGATAGAGTCACCATCATAGAAGGTGTTCAAGAAACACGTAGGTGTGGTACTCATGGACATGGTTTAGTGGGCAATATTACTGGTAGGTGTACAGTTGGACTTGATTATCTTAGAGGTTTTTTTCAGCTTTAATGATTCTACGATTCTATGATTGTTCTAATAGTTTTCTGGTGTGATACCCTAAAAAGATCTTTGAGGGAACATGCAGGTACAAGGCTCACTTTGTGGACTTGGGGAGATATGTAAACATTTTGCCAGTGTGCAGCTCCTTTAGCAGAGAAGGGACAAAGTTGTTTGCCTGTAACATTATTTTCTGTCAGCTGCTCTTTTAACTTTCTTGTAACTGTCTCATATTTCCTTGAGAGATTAATACTTCCACTCCTTAAAACTCTTGAAAAAAATAAAGTAAGTTGAATGCATTTTTCATTTCATTGCTTTTTTCTTTCAGCTTCTTGCCTGATTATATCAGTGGTGACTTTGATTCCATCCAGCCTGAAGTCAAGGCGTACTACAAGGTTAAGGTAAAGCAGTATCCCTTGGATGTGTTAGTGTGTGTTACTGTTAATGTTTTACAGGCCAGTTCAGCCCAGTTCTGTGGCTAACGGAGAGGGGAGACCGAAGAACCCATGCCCTGGGAAAGGGAAAAGGAAAAGGGCAGCAGTGATCTGAGGAGAAAAGCTGACTTACTAAATAAGATATTGGAATGCAAAATAATATAATACAATCTAATCGGCTCTGAAGCTAATAAATCAAATAAAATGAGAGGGTTTTCAAAGGCTGAAGGCCTCATTCTAATGCTGAAGGCAAGATGGCAAGGGAGTATGCACTGCAGGTGAGCAGCAAGGGAAAAGAGAGATGTCTAGTGATGTGTGAACAGTTTTATCTTTCCCTCTGAACAGAAAATGCAAACACAAAGTCCCCTGGGGTATGTGGTTCTCTTCTGATACAGCTATACCTGGAACCATTGACAACCCATGGAACTGGAGCATTAACTCTTTAACTCCCAGTGTACTATATGATGTTATGACATAGAATACCAATAACAAAAATAATAAAACGATGACAGAGTGTTGTAGAATTCAATTCCCTGATGCCTCCTTTGGTTATTAGGTGTTTTTAGCTCCCTTTGATGTCTTTGGGTCTTCGGGTGTGAAGAACCTTACAGGCTTAGATGTTGTGCTCTGCCTCTCACTGTAGTGATCCTTAAAGTAAAAAACTGGAGCTGCATTACTGCCTGACTCCTGTGTTAGATGAAGTTTCATAGCACCAGCTTGAGAAATAGAAAATGTATTACTGGAGGTTATAGCAACAAGAAACTATGGTAAAAAGTCCTGAAAAATATGTGCCTTCCTTTACCCTGTGGCGATACAGAGCAATAAATATAAACTTCTCAAGATTTCGAAATGGCTGGCACCCGCAAAAACTCCCAAGAGAGTTTATCTCTGTGATTTCTCTGAGGGTCACAAAGATGATCAGAGGGCTTGAGTCATCTCCCCTACAAGGACAGGGTGAGAAAGTCAGGGATCTTCAGCCCGGAGAAGAGATGACTCCAGGGGGGGCCTCATAGCAGCCTTCCATTATCTAAAGAAGGCCTACAGGAAAGCTGGGGGGGCTTTTTTAAAGCCATGTAGCAACGGGACAAGAGGAAATGGCTTTAAACTGGAAGAGGGTAGATTTAGACTAGATAATTAGGATGAAATTATTTACAGTGAGGGTGGTGAGATTCTAAAACAGGTTGCTCAGAGTTGTGGATTCCCCCTCCCTGGAGGCATTCAAGGCCAGTCTGGAGGGGACTTTGGGCAACCTCATCTAGTGAGAGATGTCCCTGCCTATAGGAGGAGGGTTGAAACTAGGTAATCTTAAAGGTCCCTTCCAACTCAAACCATTCTGTGTTTGATTTTCTGATTTTTGCATGATATGGCTTTACCTTTTTAGCAGGAAGCTGAAGACATCTGTTTCTTTCATTGGGCACTGAAGCACTGAATTATACCTTGACCGTTTCTGTGCTTCAGTAGTAGAGTGCCTTTTTTAATGAAGTTTTGGGGAAATTCCTGCATTTATTTATTTATTCCACCAAGTGTAGCCACCAAGTTTACATTGCTCACTGGAAGGGTAAACTCATGTTTCTTAGGTTGTAAGGCTCATTGTTGGCTACACTTCAATCAGGCTTAAAAGTTCTGGTTTTAGCTTGCTATTCTTCCTTTACAGTTCATCTGCCTACACATGTAGGCTTTTGTGCTGGGACACAGTGATTTATCCTTATTCCTAGGCCAGCAGATTTCTGAAAATTCATGGTTTGCCTCAATGTGCTGACTGCAACAGGCTGCACTTGCAAGAGCTGTTTGATCCTCAGGAGCAGGTGGACACTGAGGTCTGGCTACTGCTGATGCAACATGTGAGGCTCAGATTTGCCTATAATCTTCCCTTCTTGTGATTGAAGAGAGAAAATGGTTTCAAACTGCAAGGGGAGGGCTGTCCAATTGTGCAAGATACCATTCTAGTCCTTCAGTGAGTACTATGGGTCTTCCTATATCCTTGTTTGTTAAAAGGCAAGAGTATGTGATGACGGTCTGCCTTGGGAGAGCAGCATAGGAAAAAATGCAAGGGAATCCTTGGATTGTAGCTTGGGAAGTGAAATAAAAAGCTTTGGATTCATGATGCTTATTATAGATTGGAAATTTAGATCTGTGAGTAAATGGAGAAACTGTTTTGTTTGTTACAGACATTAGTATTAATGCTTACATAAACTGCATGTTGGTAAGCAGGTTAGACCTACCAAAGAATGCAGTTTAAGGCTTGTTTAACAGAGAGAGAAAGAAGGGAGATGGAAGTGGTAGAAGAGGGAGGAACACAGTCAGCTGTTGAACTAAACTACACTAGTGTTACACGTTTCAACTTTTCTGGCTGTAGTGCCTCAGTTGCTGGCTCTCTGAACTGACTGTTCAGATTACATATTTTCTGTGAACACACTGAACCATTCCATTCTGTCTCACAGAATTTATGCACCCCTCCAAGTGCTGTGCTGATAAGAAGCAGTGCTTCTTCAGGATTGTAGAAATACAAGAAGCGTAACCTAGCCAACAACAGCATATCATGAGATCCTCATATGAGACGAAGGAAAAACCAATTTGACTCTATGATATTGATTGTACATGGTTGGAAAATTTTGTTTTGCCTTTTTAAACTAAACTTATGTAGTCCAGAGCTAGAGCAGTTAATAGCAGTGGATTCATAGATTCATAGATACATTAGGTTGGAAAGGACCTACAAGATCATCTAGTCCAACCATCCTCCTGTCACCATCCCTACCCACTAAGCTACTAAAATAAATCCCTTAGCACCTCATCTAAACACTTCTTGAACAGCGCTAGGGATGGTGCCTCAACC
>VXAB01003963.1:0-10265 GCA_013399175.1 Odontophorus gujanensis
TTAGTGTTAGGGTTAGTGTTAGGTTAGGAATAGTGATCAGAATAAGGTTAGGGTTAGGAATACAATTAGTATTAGTTTTATGGTTAGGGTTAGAGTTAGAGTTTGGGTTAGTGCTACGTTTAGGTTTATGTTTAGGAATATCGTTAGAAATAGCGCTAGGGTTTGGAATAGGGTAAAGAATAGGTTTAGGTTTAGGATTAGGTTTAGGGATTGGATTAGGGTTAGGAATAGGGTTTAGAATAGTGTTAGGTTTAGGAATAGTTTTAGGGTTAGGGTTAGGTTAAGGATTAAGCTTAGAGTTTGTTTTAGGGTTAGTGTTAGAGTTTGGTTTAGGGTTAGGAATAATGTTCAGAACAAGGTTAGGGTTAGAAATACGACTAGGAATAGCTTTATGGTTAGGTTTATGGTTAGGGATAGGGTTAAAATTTGGAATAGATTTAGGAATAGGTTTAGCTTTATGTTTATGAACATAGTTTGAAATAGTGTTAGAGTTAGGAATAAGGTTAGTGCTAGGTTTAGGTTTGGGTTAGGCATTTGGGTAGGGTTAGGAATAAGGTTCAGAATAGTGTTAGGTTTAGGAATAGTTTTAGGATTAGGGTTAGGGTTAGGGTTAGGGTTAGGGTTAGTGTTAGTTTTAGGGTTACGGTTAGGTTAAGTTTTAGGGTTAGGGTAAGGGTTAGTGTAAGGGTATGGTCTACGGTTATGGCTCGGGTTAGGAATAGGTTTAGGAATAAAGTTAAGGTTAGGAATAACAAACTCTTCCCCTAATGCTAAACACAAATCAAATCCTAAGTGTAAAGCAAACATTAAACCTAATCCTTAAACTAACGTTAACCCTAACACTTACGTTACACCTAAGCCTAACACTAACCCTGTACCTTACCTGAACCCTAAGCATAACCCTAAACAATCCCTATTCCTATTGTTAACAGTAACCCAAACAGTAATCCTAACACTCACACTCAACTTAGTTCTAATGCTATATCTAAACTTAGGGCTAAAACAAACCATATCCCTAAGCTTAATCCTGAATCAAATTCTAACCCTTATCTATACACTATCCCAATCCCAATAACCCTTTTCCTATACCTAACCCTAACAACAACACTTACCTTAACGTAACCCTAACCCTAACGCCAATCCCAGGCCTAAACCTAACACTAAAATGAAACTGAATTTTAAATCTAATCCTATTCCTAACCTTAATCGTAACCAAAGGCATAACCCTACCGTGAATATTACACTCAAATTAACTCTGACCCTGATTATAAACACAAATCGAATTTTAAACCTATAACCATGGCACTAAAACTTAACCTAATGGTAACAGGAACACTCAACCAAATCCTATTCCTAAGTATAATCATAAAACTGAGTATAACTTTTCCCTATCACTAATCCTAAATTTAATACTAAACCTAAAACAATCCCAAGCCCTTTTTCTATCCCTAACCCTAACCCTAAAGATATCCTTACCCTAGTACTAAACCTAACATTTCCCCCAACCCTAACCCAAAACCTAACTGAACCCTAGCCCTAACCCTAACTCAAACCCTATATCTAACACTTATCCTTATCCTAAACATAACAGAAAGTATTTCTTAAATCCTAATTCTAACTCTACTCTAACCCAAACCCAAACTCTAACTCAAAACCCAAGTTTAAGACCAACACTAAACCTAACCAAAAACACCTAATCCTAACACTAACCCTAGGCCTATACACTACCCTAAAACACAACCACAAGTGTAAGCTCAACCCTAAACCCTAAACAAAGCATCAGATTACCTCAACCCTAACCTATCTCTAACCCCAAGCATATCCATAGTACTAACCCCTATCCCAAAGCAAATACCAAACCTATTCCTACTCCTAAACCTTAACACAAAACCAAACCCTAGGCCTACACCTTCTCTCAGCCAACCTATACCTGAACCTAATCCTAAATCAAATCCTAAACCTCACCCTTACCCTATCCCTTACTTATGGCGTAACCCTTCTCTCATCCTAAAACTAAAGATAATCCTATCCCTTACACGAAACCTTAATCTACAACAAAACTTAACCCTAACCCTAACACTAATGCTAACCCTAACCCTAACTCTCACCTAAAACTATCCCAAAACCAATTCCTAATACTAAAGCAAATCCTAATCCTAACACTAACCCTATTACTTTTCCAAAACCTTTACTTAACACAAAGCCAAACCCAAGGCCTACCCCTTCTCTCACCCTGACACTCAAACCAAACGTACACCTAAACCTAAACCCTAATGCTAATCATATCCCTAACCCATACACTTGCCCTAAACCTAACACTAACTCTTCTCCTATACCTAACCCTAACCTCAACCCTGATCCTACCTATCCCTAACCCTAACACCAATCCCAGCCCTATCCCGAACACTAATACGAAACCTAATTTTAAACCTATCCGTATTACTAACATTAACCCTAACCCAAGGCCTAACCCTACAGTGACCTTTACACTCAAACTAACCCTACCCTTCAACAGATCTCAAATCCTTAACATTACTCTAACCCTAAACCTGCTCCGAACACGAAAAGTCAGGCTTCTTCCATCCCCAAATCTAATCCTAAATCTAAAAAAATCTTTGTCCCTAACTCTAATCATAAGTCCAATCCAAACCCTGAAACTATCTCAAAACCTATCCCTATTCCTAACACTTTTCCCCTAACTCTATCCATAACACTAACCCTTTTCCAAAACACAAGCCTTAACCCAACACTAACCCTAAACTATACTTTATCCTAAACCTAAACCTAATCCTATTACCATAATTCTATCTCTAACTCTACTCAAACCCTAACTCTGACCCTAAAACCAACCCAAAATTTAAGCCCAATCCTAAACCTAACACAAAGCATCAGATTACCACAACCCTAACGTAACCCTAACCCAAAACCTAACCCTTACCCTTACCATAATACTAACAACCTAACACTAACACTATTACTATCCCAAACGCTAACCTAAGTACTATACCAAACCATACCCCTATCCCTCACCCTAAAACTAACAACCCTAACTAAACTCTAACCCTAACCCTAACCCTATCCCTAATACTAACAATAATCATGTTTTAAGCACCAATGTTATTCCTATTCCTGTACCTTACCCAATCTCAAAACGAAACCCAAGGCCTGCGCCTTCTCACACCCTCACAATCAAACCAAACCTACACTTAAACCTTACCCTAAATCTAATCTTAACCCTAAACCATACACTTTTCCTGGCCTTAACACTAACCCTTTTCCTATACCTAGCCCTAACCCTAACCTTAAAACTAATTTGTGGCCTATCCCTAATACTAACCCGAAACCTAATTTGAATCTTAAGCCTATTCTTAACATTAACCCTAACACATGACCTAACCCTACTCTGACCCTAGAAGTCAAATTAACCCTACTCCTTACCCTAAACCTAAATCTAAACCTAAACCCAACCCTAAACCTAAACGTAACAAGAACACTCAACCTAATCCTAGCACTAATCTAAAACGAAACTAAAAAACTTGATCACTAACCCTAAATCTAACCCTAAGCCCAAAACTACCCCAAACCATATCCTTATCCCTATCACTAACCCTGACCCTAAACCTCACCCACCCCATACCCCTAACCCTAACCTGAACTCAAACACCCAAATACTAGAACTAAAATGATCATTAACCCTAATCCTTAACCTAACACTTAAACTAAACCTAGCAATAACCTTATACTTAACTCCAAAACTAAGCCTATCCCTATCCTCATCCCTATCCCTACACTTATCCCTATCCCAATCCTCATCCCCATCCTCATCCCTATCCCTATCCCTACTCGTATCCCTATTCCTATCGCTTTCCCTATCCCTATCACCACGCCTTCACCTATCCCTATCCCAATCCCTATCCCTATCACTGTAATTATCCTTTTCCCTATTCCTATCCCTTTGCAAATCCCCATCCCTATCACTAAGCCTTCACCTAAGCCTGTCCCTAAAACTAACACTAACCCCAAAACCAGACCCTCACCCTAGTACTAAACCTAGAGTTTACACCTAACCCTATCCTTAACACTAAAACCAACACTATCATAACCCTATTCCTTGCTCTAACCCTGACACTTACGCTAAACCAAAACCTAACCCCCATAAGGAGCCGAGCTCCAACCCTAACCATAATCCTAAACCTAACACTATCCCAAACCCTCTCCTTAACACTAAACCTAATCCTAATCATAGTACTGACTCTCAGCCTATTCCCAAACGTAAATCTAATCATAAAACTATAACAAAAGCTATCCCTAGCTCTAATCCTAATTCAAATCATGAGAAGAACCATAACAATAACCCTATCCTTATCCCCAAAACTAAGACTATCCCTATCCCTATCCCTAAACCAAAACCAAACCCTAATACGAGTAATAAAAGAAACCTTACTCCTAAAGCTAAACAAAAATTAAAACTAATGGTAAAACTCACTGAACCCTAACCCTAATACTAACCCCATAAGTTAACCCTCAACCTAGTACTAAAACTAATCTTATCCCTAACAGGATACCTAACACTAAAACCAACCCTTACAAATAACCATAAATCTAATCCTAACCCTAACCCTAACCCTAACCCTAACCCTAACCCTAACCCTAACCCTAACCCTAACCTCAACCCTGATCCTAACCTATCCCTAAGCCTAACACCAATCCCAGGCCTAACCCTAACACTAACCCAAAACCTAATGTGAGAACTAATCCTATTCCTAACCTTAACCCTAACCCAAGGCCTAACGCTACAGTGACCTTTACACTCAAACTAACCCTACCCCTAATCCTCAACAAAATGTAATCCTAAACCTAAAACTAAACCTAATCCTAACACGAACACTCAACCTAATCCTATCCATAAATCTAATCATAAATCTAAAATTATCCCAAATACTCTCGCTGTCCGCAACCTATACCCTAAGTCTAACCATAACACTAACAATTTCCCAAACACAACCCCAACTCCAACTCTAACTATTCCTTACCCAAGTCGTAACCCTACTCTGACCCTACAACTCAAACTAACCCTACACCTTTTGCTACCAAGGTTAGGGCTGGTCCAAACATGGTTTTAAGTTAGGGTCAGGGGGATAGGATTAGGGTAGAGTTAGATTTAGGATTAGGGTAATACTTTCAGATATGTTTAGAGAAAGGAATAGGGTCAAGGTTAGGGTTAGGAATAGGTGTAGGAATAAAGTCAGGTTTAGGGTTAGGGTTAGGAATAAGTTTAGGGTTAGGGTTAGGTTAGGAATAGGGTTCAGAATAAGGTTAGGCTTAGTAATAGGGTACAGAATAAGGTTAGGTTTAGGGTAAGGGAAAGGGATTGGGATAGGGGTAGGTTTTAGGATAGAATTATATTTAGGTACAGTGTTGGGTCAGGGTCAGATTTTGGGCTAGGGTTCAGTTTCATTTTATGTTTAGGGATAAGGTTAGAGGTAAAGTTACTTATTGTACTATGCTAAGTGTTAGCTTCAGGGTAAGTGTTAGGGTTATATTTAGGGTTAGGTTTAGCGTCAGGGTAAAGGACTCAAATAGGGGTGGATTTTAGGTTAGGGTTAGTATTAGTTTTCGGGATAGTGTTGTGTTAGGATTAGGGTTCAGATTAGTTTTTGGGTTAGGAATAATAATAGCTTTAGGGTTAGGGTCTTGAATAGGATCTCATTTAGGTTTAGTGTTAGGGTTAGAGTTAGGAATAGTGTTCAGAAAAAGGTTAGGGTTAGGAATACAATTAGGATTAGTTTTATGGTTAGGGTTAGCGTTAGGTTTTGGGTTAGTACCAGGTTTAGGTTTATATTTAGGAATATCGTTAGAAATAGGGTTAGGGTTAGGAGTAGGGTAAATAATAGGTTTAGGTTTAGGGTTAGTTTTAGGGATAGGATTAGGGTTAGGAATAGGGTTCAGAAAAGTGTTAGTTTAGGAATAGTTTTAGGGTTAGGAATAGGTTAGAGTTAAGGTTAGAGTTTGGTTTACGGTAAGAGTTAGGGTTCGTTTTCGTGTAACAGTTAGGTTAAGTTTTGTGTTAGGGTAAGGGTTAGTGTAAGGATTTGGTTTAGGGTTAGGGTTACCTTTAGAGTAAGGTTCAGAATAATGTTAGATTTAGGAACAGGAATAGGAATAGTTTTAGGTTTAGGTTTTAGGGTTAGAGTTAGGGTTAGTGTAAGAATAAGGGGTTAGAATTAAGGGTAAGTTTATGATTACTGTTAGGGATCATGTTAGGATTACGTTAAGGGGTGGTTAGTTTTAAAGTTAAGGTAAGGCTTATGATACGGCAAGATTTGGTTTTAGTGTAAACTTTAGTTTTTGGGTTAGGGTTAGGGTTAGGTGATATCCTTCCCTTAGACAGATGTGCCAATATTCTAAAATTTTAAAAAATGGAAATAATAAAGCACTTAGTTCCTAGTAATTATTTATATTGGGTTTAAAATATTTAATATTTTTCATATCAAATGTCTTCAGACAAGCAGGATAGACGGCGAAAGTCTGGCTCGAATCGTTCTTAAATGAGGATTCGGCTATAAACGCATCATTCGGGACTTCTGCAGCTTCTGCCGCTGAATTTAGCAGCTAATTAACAGGCTGCACAGAAGAGCGGTTTCTTCCTCAACCGGTTGATGTCCGATTACGACTGAACACTCTTAACCCGTATTAGAGACTCCGTTCCAGGCGTTTTCAGAAAAGGTGGGGTGGACCTCAACGTTAGTGAGGAGGGTCGTTTCTGCCCTCTTTCTGCTCTGCTACTGAATGCAATATATGTCTGCATCGGACGTTCATCTCCGTGCACGTTTTCATGCATTTCCTCTAAACCTTCTCGATGTACTGTTTCTTTGCTCCGTGAATCACCGTCTCTCCCCTTCTCCTTTACTCCATTCTCACGGTAATTCCCGATTCCCTTTCCAAAATTATTAGCTCTACATAGTTCAGCAATGAAGAGGAGAGATCTGCGGGAACGTGGTTCTTCTCACAGATTCTAGTGTCTGTCCCATCAGTTCGAAAATTTCTCCGGAGCATGGAGAATCGCCAATTCGAAGCTGAGTCGAACTGGCTGCTAACGTCTGGCACGAACATCTCTTTGCCGCTGATTTCATTTCAAACGCATCTTTCGCGTCTTTTACTGCTTCTGCCGCTGAAGTAAGCCGCGAATTAACTGGCTGCACTTCAGAGTGGCTTCTCTGCACAACCGGCTGACGTCCGATTCCAACGTAGCACAGTTTACCCGTATAATAGACTCCGTTCCTGCAAAGTCGGAGAAGAGGGGGTGGACCCCGACGTTAGTGAGGAGGGAAGTTTCTGCTCTCTTTCTGCTCTGCTACCGAATACAACGTATGTCTGCATTGGATGTTCATCTCCTTGCACGTTCTCATACATTTCCACTTAACTTCTAGATTTCCTTTTTCTTTCCTCTGCAAAACACCGTTTCTCCCCATTCCTTTTACTCCATTCTCATGGTAACTCCCGATTCCCTTCCCAAAATTATAAGCTCTAGTGAGCTTACCAATGAAGAAGAGAGATCAGTGGGAACCTGGCTCCTCTCGCAGATTCTGGTGTCAGTCCC
This sequence comes from Odontophorus gujanensis, assembly GCA_013399175.1. Classification (NCBI taxonomy): domain Eukaryota; kingdom Metazoa; phylum Chordata; class Aves; order Galliformes; family Odontophoridae; genus Odontophorus; species Odontophorus gujanensis. The sequence continues at coordinate 7,601 of VXAB01003963.1, forward strand.
ATTGGTTCGAAAAGTTTCTCCGGAGCATGGAGAATCACCCATTCGAAGCTGAGTCGAACCGGCTGCTAACATCTCTTTACCGCTGATTTCGCTTCAAAAAGGTCTTTCGCGGCTTTTGCTGCTTCTGCCACTGAAGTAAGCCGCGAATTAACTGGCTGCACTGATGAGCGGCTTCTCTCCACAACCGGCTGACGTCTGATTTCAGCATAACACGGTTTACCCGTGTAAGAGACTCCGTTCATGGCATTGTCGGAAAAGATGCAGCGGACCCCGATGTTAATGACGGGGTGGTTTTTCTTCTCATTCTCTTCTGCTACCGTCTGTCATATATATCTGCTACGGACGTTCATCTCCATGCTCGTTTTCATACTTTTTCTTTGACCCTTCTTGATGTCCTTCTTCTTTCCTCGGTGTGAAATACCGTCTCTTCCTGTTTCCTTTTCTCCATACTCACGTACATTTCTGATTCCTTTCCCAAAATCGTAAGCTCTTCAGAGCTCAGCTATGAAGAGTCATGAACTGCGGGAAGCTGGCTCCTCTCGCAGAGGAGAGACCTCTCCGCCTGCTCCTCGGTGCACGGCAGCCTCAGAATGCTGCAGAAGCTGCTGAAGCCGCAACTGGTGCGGTCCAAGCGGATTTCGCTGAGAAGAGCATTTCGAGCCAGTCGTTCATTTTCGATTCTGACCTGCTTAGCTGAAGAGATTAGATAAGATTTTATATGAAAGTGGTTTTTAATACAAAAGAAATGAGTTCAGCTAGGGATTCACTGTAATTGTGTTTAATGCAACAACACATATGCAGAGTATTATCTCAAGAGTTAAAAACAAAATGACATATTCTATAGTACGCTGATGTGCAGCTCAGTATGTGCCCACACCCAAATTTGTTTTTTCAAGCAAGACAGAAAAAAAGAACATCTCGTGTTCCACAGAGTGGATAATTTCACTCTTCACACTTGATATGATTTGTGACATCCTCCTTGACTTAGAATACACTTAAGACAAAATGCTTTTAGAATATTAATGATAATGAGAAGTGAGAAGATGTCAGCTGAATGCCTTCATCAAGTCTTGGGAGAGAAGGCTCAAACTCAGCCACGATATCCCAATGACTACCGCAGCTAATCTATCTTCCCATTACTAGGCTGAATTCTCAGTGGTAATCATTCACTGGAGCTCTCGTAATGTCTTTTTTATCATTATTTCTCTTTTTACATGATCCAAGGTTGGCTGGTTGCTCCCACTTACTTTCTGTACATTTTGTTAAAGATTTTAATAGAGAACCACTATCCTAATCCTAACCCTAAACCTAACCCTAACCCTAACCCTAGCTCTAACCCTAAACCAAACCCTACTCTAAACCTAACTCTAACCCTAACCCTTACCCTAACCCTAACTCTAACCCTACACCTGTCCCAAAACATAACCATAACCATAACCATAACCCTAACGCAAATCCTAACACCAACCGTAACTCTAACCGTAATCCTAAAATGAAGCCTAAACATAACCCTAATCCTAATCCGACACCAGCTCTTAACCCTTAAACCTATGCTAACACTAATCCTAACCATAAAATAAACCCTGATCCTAACCCTTACCAAAACCATGACCCTAACCCTAACCCTAAACCTAACACTAAACCTAACCCTGAAACTTAAGCCTAACAATAACCCTAAACATAACCCTAACACTGTACCTAACCCTAAACCAAAAACTAAACCTAACCGTAAACCTAAACATATGCCTAAACCTAATCCCCTAATCCTAACACTAAACCTAAACCCTAAACCTAACCCTAACCCTAAACCTAACCCCAACCATGACCCGAATCCTAAACACTAACCCTAATCCTAACACTCACCCTAACCCTAACTGTAACTGTAACCCTAATCCAAACAATAAACTTAACCCTAAACCTAACACTAACCATAACCCTAACCCTAAACCTAAACCTAAGACTAACCATAACCCTAATCTTAACCCTAACGCTAACCCCAAACCCTTAATTCTAACCAAGAACCTAAGCCTAACCCTAAACATAATATGATCCTTAACCCTAACTCTAACCCTAACTCTAAACTTAACCCTAACTCAAACCCTACCCTAACCCTAACCCCAACCCTAATCCTATGTCACACNTAACCCTAAACATAATATGATCCTTAACCCTAACTCTAACCCTAACTCTAAACTTAACCCTAACTCAAACCCTACCCTAACCCTAACCCCAACCCTAATCCTATGTCACACCCAAATCCTCTCCTAAGCCCTTTAAACTGATCTTAACATTAATTGATACCCTAGTCCTAAAAATAAACCTAAACATAACCCTAACCCTAACTCTTTAAATAAAATCTAACCCAAACCCTAAACCTAAGCCTTACCCTATGCCTAACCCTAACCCTAACCCTAACCCTGAACCTATCCCTAACCCTAAACTTAAACCCAACCCTAAACCTAACCCTGAAATTAACACTAACCCCCACAATAACATTAAATCTAACCTTAATTCAAAACATACCTCAAACCCAAACCCAGAGCCTAACCCTAAACCTACCCTAACCCTAAACCTTATCCTAAAGCTAACCCTAAACCTAACACTAACCCTAAACCTCTCCCTAACCCTTACCCTTTCCCCAATCCTTACCCTAACCCTAACCCTA
>VXAB01003964.1:0-30445 GCA_013399175.1 Odontophorus gujanensis
AAAAAAAAAAAAGCAGTGAAGCAGTGTAATGAAAGAACTGAGCTGCACACAGGGTCTCTAAATCTGTGGTCCTTCACCATGGCAGTGTCCAGAAAATGCAAGAGGTTTTCAGTGAGGGGACACCTTTGAAGAAGGGGATGAAGTAAAGCAGTTCAGATGCTGTGGATTTCTTGAGAATCTTGAAAATGGTTGTTTGAAGCTTTTTTCTACTGCTAAGTGGATTAGAGATTTGGTTGGATTAGAGCCTTAATAAATACCTACAGTGTTTGTCTTTCATCTGTGAAATGTTTGCCTGCTTTTAAATAGACTATTCTTGTTTGCTCCAATGTTGTCATGTTGATATGAAACTCTGGAAACAGGAATTCTGCCCTTAATTCAATAAAAAGATTTGGAAACCCGACGCTAAAATTCGCCTCAAATATAACTGGTATAAATCCAGAGTAGCAGGACTTCATTTCAGTGCTGGAGAAGCAGCAGGAGACTCGCTCCTTGACAATTTTTGATGTCTGGATGACTTGTTTATGTGCCTCATAATAGTTTGTGGTGGTGTAGCTAATATTTTTAAAACTCAGCCCTGGCCAGAGGGCAGCCGTTCTGTTCCACGCGACGAGGAAACCCAGCAGAGACAGTTTCTTCGTCTGGAGGGCATAGGACTTCTGGCTATGGTAAAGATGAACAGAGAGGTGAGGCCTGGCCATTTTTACCAGTCCGGCAGCCATGCAATCATTGAACAAAAACGGACCTTGTGAAATTGTATATATGGCCCCGAGTCAAAGGAGTGCAAGGAAAGGTGAAGTCTAAACATGCTCATTCTCAGCTTACTGCTGCTGCTACTCCTTTGCCTGGTTTTCCTTTGATGAGGGGCATGAGTGGTCCAGGGAGCGGATAAACCCATGTGCAGGAAGCTGTTGGGAAGATGATGCCTCCTCTGTATCCACAATCAGAGGAGCCACAAAGCCTGATCCCTACCACTCTGGTTATCCTTTGGATGCTTTTAACTGATGAGCAATCCAAAGGTGATAACTTGATGATGACAATTTATTGCATCAATTTATAACTTTAGTCACGTAAAATTCACAACTTGTGGGCAATAGGAGGGTGATGATGAAAATTTACTGCAACAATTTGTCATTTATATTGGTGACCAGAACAAAGTATGTAAGACAGATAGGCCACAGACCAGGGAGTGGGAACCAGATGCCAGCTTTGTGGACAAGGAGAGTCCCAGCTCCAAGTGATGACCCATGGCCTCAAGACTCCTTTTCACACCCTCTCCTATGAGGGCACATAGGTTTTATGGGCATGGTTGTGCACTAGCATGATGGGGAAGGTTTTCCACTGCCTTTGAGGACAAGGTAAAAGGTGACAGTGGGGCTGTCAGTACCCAACATTGCAAGGTGGAGTGCAAGGTGGAACAAGAAGCCTGAGGAGCTGTGAGAGATGCAGCTGTGCAAAGGATTAGATTGTGGTAGGCCTTGCTTGTGGTGGCAAAAACCTGAGGGTGTTCAGCAAGGTGAACTGAGCTGGATGACTCTTATCATGACAGTTATACTTGCTTCCTCCTCCTCACCTGGTCCCAACTTACATGCTCATCCACCCTCATCAAGGGTGATAGCAAGACACAAACCCAGCCAATACTTTTCTGATGGAGTACTGAGTTGCAATGAGGGGTGTGGTGAATGCTGAGGCAGAGTTTGAAGCAGAGAAAGAAGTGCAGTACAAGGAGCAAGACCCTTGACCCTTTTGGTGGCCCTGAGACTTGGGGCTGTCTGTGGAAGCTAGAGGTGAGACAGGCCCAAGCCTGCTCACTGGCCATCTAGGGAGGTGGTGAGGTTGTGCCTGATCTGCAGGCAGAGTTCTGTTTCCAAGGGCATTATTGACAGTCTTTTTGTAGAGCGGAGATGAGCTCAATAATGAATGCCTCAGAATAAATCAATGGTGGGACAGCTTCTAGACCTGGTGATTTTCCACCCTCTGCAGCTTCTGGGGAGTACATAAGCAACGGCTGCAGTCCAGCAGGGACAGCAGTGCATGCTTCAGCTCCACTAGAAAGTATTTGAGGAGGGCACTTGCTTTTAGCTAATTTCAGGAACGCGGTCTTATTCTTCAGGGTACATCTCAGCAGCACGTTATGTATACACCAGGCTAGTGTTTTTGCTTCAAGAGACTGTAAAGGTCACCTACAGACTGTTCAGATGTCATTACTCTAACATAAGAGCATGCAATCTTTTCATATTTCTGGTGACAGAGACCAGTTTTCATTCTACCTCACAAAGACAGCCAATAGCTTGCAGTGTTTATTCCTGTTCACATAAAATCTTTTTAAAGAGTTGTATTGATCTGTGTAAAAGAAATTACAAGGTCATAAGACAACTATTGCATGCTGAATTGTACGGTGTACTTCAGTACTGGAGAGGTCAAATCCTGTGAGAAAAGATGAACCTTCGATCTGGAACGAAATGAAAACTGACCTACATACAACATCACATAAGAATGATACAAATTAGTATGACTTATTACTTATATTTTAAAAATCCTGTCTTTCCGCTCACCACATCCACAAATAATAGAAAGAGTTTCTGTCCTGAAGACCTTCTGATGACTGCCTGTTCGTATGACAAGAAGCAGATAGGAAAGAGAAAAGAAAAAGGAAAGAGGCAGAGGATGTGAAAGGACACCAATCAACCCAATGACCACAGATTTTCACAGGATCATAGAATTGCTCAGGTTGGAGAAGAGCTTCAAGATCAAGTTATACTGTTTACTGTCCCGTGCCATCTGATTTGTAGAAATAAAGAGTTCTTCAGCCGACTGTTTTTCCATGGAAGACTCTTCAATATGACCTTTAGTTGTCTTTTTTTTCCATTTTTTTTCCTTTTTTGGTTGAAGCTGAACAAGGTTCATGTCAGATTGGAGGGTAAACAGAGAAACTGTTTCATGATGGTGAGAGAAAGATGGAAAGTGACAGGTTGAACAGTTTGAGCAAATGAAGGTGTTATCCTCTGTGTCATTTTAATGGCTGATTATCAGAAATGAGGAAAGAGAGAGCAGGCAAGAGCATTCTACTATTAAAAGGAAGAAGAAGCAAAAACTGTGTGATGTCCTACGACAGATCACACACCAAGAATGAAACTTGTCACAACAGAATCATGTTGATTAATGAGTTGGCATACTGTATGCAGTTATGTACTATCAAAAAATAAAATTAATTTATATTTAAGAGAATGGAATGGTCTCCAGGTTTAGTGGCACTGCTCTTGCAGAACAAAATCCTGCCCAAGTTAGGGAGGAGGAAGTGTTGCTGAAAGGCCCTGAGCCACAGGACTCCTGTGGGCCAAACCGAGATTCCTTGGGATGGTTGATGCAGTATGTTCTAGAAATAAAAACACACCCAAGCCTTCCTCCAGAGACAGCTGTCCTGCTAGCAAGCCTAATAAAGTAGCCATCCTCCAAAACCACATGCCATGGTATGTTCTTGCATGAGCTCTCCCACATGGTGAGCTGGTCCTCCGTGCTAGCACTTTCTTGAGCATGGAGAATCTGATCAGCTAGGCAGGCCGGAAGAAGAGGCCCCCTACATCTGCTGAACAGCACATGATAGAATTTAGCCAAGAGATGACTTAATTTCTGTGGAAATAGCCTGTATTTTTTTTTTTTTTTTCCAAAGTGGCTGAGCACCAGGCACATCCTTACTGAGATCAGGGGAGAAGGAAGACACAGACACTGAGCCTTGCTGAAGACCTCTGTGATGGGCTGTGCTCCTCAGTGCAACGACAGCACAGCAAGGCTGTGAGGTTCCGCACATCTTCCAGATATACTTTTGCCCTTGCAAAACCCACCCGCACCTGAAAGGATCCAACAAAATCTTTTTCTGACACAAAGTGGAGAAACTTCAGCTTGAGCAGAGAATTGCTCAGAAACTTAAGGATAACAGCATCTGAAAAAAAAAGCTGTGGCTCAAGGGGAAGCCATTGCTGCCCGAGGAGTAGGCTGGCAATGCCTCTGTCTAGTCACCCCACCTGCGGAGTTTTCCGAGTATGGTGGTTGCTTTCTCTATTAAACAGCTGAAGTTCAGCCTCTGCTGCACTGCTAAAACCATTTCTCTCTCATGTCCTTGATTATGTGATGGCTAGTGATAATGTTAATCCTCCACTGCCAGCTTCCCTTGATCTAAACCGCCACCCTTAGCAAGGGCTTCCAGTCCAGCTGGCTGTTTCATTTCCTTCAAAGCTGCTGTTTTTCATGACTGCCTCTGGCCAGGAACATAGCGAGGAAAGGAAGGCAGCACTGCATGGAGGGCATTGACCGGGATGGGACGCAGACAGCCTGGGCTGCCAGCAGACGGGGGCCAGGAAGTGTTGGGAAACACCACGATCCATCTTCTCATTCGCAGATGCTGGCATCGAGCAGTTGTGCTGTACCCCACTGTCAGCACGACTGAGAGTCTGGAAATAAGTCAACAATGTGCGGGCTTGAGCTACCCTTTGCTCCTGCATAACTTAACTGCACCGTTAAATATCAAGTAACTTTTGTCACCATTTTTTGCCCATTGAGTGCCAGGTCCTAAAGTGCATTTTGTGCACATTCTCCATACATTTTCACTGTTTTCATCTTCCGCAATGATCTCTCATCATCTCTTGCCTGACTTGTTTGCCCTTACTGGTGTCATGGTTGCAGCCCTGGGAGCCCTTCAGTCTGGGGCACACGTATTTCTGAGGTGTGACTGGTTCTGCACAGACATTGTTCTCCTGCATCCTGTTGACTTTAGTGGGGGTGGTACCTCTATACTGAATAGCAGAGCATTGCTCTGAGTGTGAAACATGCTAATAAATAATAACCTCACTGACCAAATGCCAGCTGATTTTTTAAGCCTTGAATGGGCATATCAGCAGTAGTTTGATATTTACTTCTCTGGTATGAGCTACTCCAATTTGGGAGCTCAGTGTGGGATAGGCACAGAGGAGAAGTGACCATCAGGATTGCCTTTAACTCTATATTTAAGGTGTGCTGGTAAATCAAAGCTCTCATTACACAGTCCTGTGGACACAGTTTTACGCTGATCTCCATCCATGCACCCACTTTCCTCCACAGTTATTTTCCCAGTTGACCTACCCTCTACTTAGATCTCCTGCGGTCACACTAGTGCTCATGTGGGCCTGGAATCCCCACAGGTGTAAGGGTGTACAAAGTGGAAAAAGATTGACTCATGCTGATCAGAGAGCCATACTCAGAGTGCTTACTTGCTACAGTTACTACATGCATGCTTCTCCCACAGCCCAGCCACCTCTTACAATCCTGAGGTTTTGGTGACGAAGTAAAGATGTCCCAGAGGCTCAGTACCTGGGGGAAAACCTACTGTAGGGAAGCTGCTTTAGCAGGGAGTTGGACTAGGTGATCTCCAGAGGTCCCTTCCAACTTCTACGATTCTGTGATGATTCTGAACATAATGGAGTGCTTGGTTGGTTTTTTGGTCACCTGGCACCCCATGAACAAGGGTCAGGATAGAACTCAGTTTGTATGTGACCTGTCAGGCTCCTCTGTGCTTTGCAACATTGGTGTTTAGACACCACAAAAAATGTTAAATTGAATCCTGCTTTCTACTTAGAACAGTATTGATATTTAAATAGGAAAAGACTAGCCCATAAACTGGAAACTCTATATCCATGGAAACATGGAGCATAGCTCCTATGACTCAACAAGCACAGCAGTGATTATTTTGCTGTCATTTTTACAACTTCAAAGCTTAATAGTATTAAGAGACCCTCAGCTCTTCCACTTGATTATTATCTGCTGTATGTGGTTAAATAATAGTCAAAAGAATATCACTGACTGAAATGTTATGGTCCTATTTAAAAAACAGCACCTACCACATAATGGTGTATTAAGTTGTATTTCAGTTTATCGATAGACAGACAAATAGACAGATAGAAATGTTGGTCTCTCTCTCTCTCTCTCTCTCCCTTTTTTTTTTTTCTTCTCTCTCACTCATTTTTTTAAACATCAGTACAAACATGCTCTGTAGTTCTGTTGTAGCCCTGATAGAGCCAGCTAGCTACATTCCTCGTTTCCCTGGTTGTCAGGTTGGTCTTCACTCAGCAGTGAAGGAAGCTTTCTGTAAAATGGAAATGAAAACACTGCTTCAAAATCAAAAAGGCAACAAGAATACATCCGGCAGGACCAATTTATGCACAAAGAATGTGGGTTTTGTTTTTGTTTTTGTTTTTTACTACAGCATCAATATGGATGGAACTGGTTTTAACAGAGAGCAGAACTGCTCCTGCTACCACAAGCTCTTCAAGCTTATCTTGGAGCTCTGGGATAAAAATGAGGGGTACATGAACAGGATGGGGCTGGGGCAAGTGGTTCCTAAGTGAACATGGCCAAGCTTTGGGTGACAGGAAGGTTCTCATTTTAAATAAAAACTATTTTACTGTGTTGGATGTAGTGCTATTTTTTAATTTTGTAAATATTCACTTGTATTCACGTCGAGGAAGGCTGTGTCATGCCACGTGTGGAACAAACCAGCTTTAGTCTGATTCTTTTTTCCCCAGCTTTGTAACAATTCAGTGGCAGGCTAAAGACACTGTTGGAATCCATGTATTGAATCCTGGGGAGAAGGAATGAAAAGGTCTGATTTCCTTAGCAGAGCTTGCAGGATGCTCCCTAAGTGTAACAAGTGGTACTGCAACTTGCAACACAAAGGGCTCATAAACAAGGGAACCTTTATTGCAGAAAAAGTTTCCACTGCAACGAGTTCTCAAATGGTCCATAAAAGGGCATAAATTGGCTCTTTCATTTCAGAAAAATAAAATGCCTGCCCACTTGATAGCACAAATAGTAGATTGCAAAGCCAGCCCTTGTTTGAGGTGTTTACAGGACTGGGCAGACACCAGAGAACAGGAGTGGAGGAGGGCAAGGGAGCAGCCCACGCCTCCCTGTCTGGCCGTGGCATGTACCTGGACCCAGAAGATCCAGTCAGGATTTATGTCAACAAAAAGCAAGCAGCAGCATCTTAAAGGTTTAGAACACATTGGCAAAGGAGAAGCACCAGGGAATGTGTCAGTTTTGTAGCAGCCTAACAAAGAGAGAAGGTCTTTAGTATTAAGAGTTACAAGGCTTTTTTTTTTTCCTTCTTTTATCTCTTTTCTCTTTCTTTCTTTTTTCTTTCTTTCTTTCTTTCTTTCTTTCTTTCTTTCTTTCTTTCTTTCTTTCTTTCTTTCTTTCTTTCTTTTTTTTCTTTTATTTTTTTTCCTCAGTTATTCGCATGAGAAAATAACTAGGCATTCCAACGACATCATTTGGCAGAAATGAAATCTAAGTGCTCCAATTTGAGTTTCAATAAATCAGTACTAGAGTTGGCTCTGTCACTCTATAAACTCTTGGGCATTGGCTTTCATACCCTTTTGGAACCGGCTGACTGCTCTCTTAAACACGCTGATTGTGACGCAGTGATGGTTTCATCATGACACGCACTAATCAAAAAAAAGGGCAGGCAAATATCTGCGCTGCCCCTCTGCCCCACAGATGAGCAGCGTTTTTAATGGTTTTGCTAGAGCCTAATGAAAATAGAATTGTTTGTTTAACATTTCCAGGACTTCCTTTCTTTTTCTTTCTTGCTTTCCTGTTTTTTTTTAGCGATTTGGAAAAATAAAAAGGCAATACGATACCACGCAGCAGCCACTGTTGTTAACATGATCTTTCTGTAATGGTGTGTGGAAAGAATGCACAACAAAGGAGCTTGAAAAGCTTTGTAAATATACATTGCACATTTTGGCAGAGAAAAAACCTGCCTGATTATCTTTCTGCTACTGCTGTAAATGATATCACCCTTTTACTGAACAGATGCAAGCCCTTCTGAATCCAATTAAAGGCTTCTCAGGTGTGCTCATGTGAACAAGTTTTGGATGCTGTGCTGTGTGTACATTGGTGCGGCTGGCAGGTAACTGGCATTTCTGTCATAAAAGCTATGAAGGTCTGGGTGTAAGTGCGTGGACATGGTGCGCACCATGCGTTTCTCCATGCTGTCAGAGTATCTCAGTAGCAGTGAATATCAGAAGCGTTGTTGTTTCTCTAAATGTTATGGCAAAAGCATGAATGGAATTAGCATTTCTAAATATTTTGCCTCATTAGTCTGTTGGGAAGAATTTGAACTCCTTGTCCTGGATGTGAATGCAAAGTATTGACTAAATCCAACTCACAGTTTGCTGGCCGTTGGGAAGGCTCAAGGTCAATGTCACCAGAAAGCTGCAAATTGCAAAGGCCATTTCTCACAATATCCTCATCCTAGCCTTTCCATTTTTAAGGTTTTTTTGACTCAGAACCAGAAATGTCTCAGATTATAGGCCCTGGTCTTCCTCCCTTGGCTGACAGGAGTGTAATACAAACAAAAACAAAGGCATAGGCTATTTAAATAGGAAGTTGCCCATCAAAGGATAATATCCCCATGAGATATTTACACTCTAGTATGCTTAGCTCAAATGGACATGTTCCTTTCTGCTGTATCTATCAGAGGGGAGTCCTTTGTTATGCTATTTCCTAGCTTATGCAAAACAAAATCTCTGTAAGAATGGGGAGCTAGAATGGCAGAAGAGTTCAGAGGTAGGGAGAGAACACAGCAACAATATTAAAGACACTGTTGAAGTCGATGCAGATCATTTTGTCCTCACTCCTCCTCCGTGGGAAGATGACAGGCGTCTTGATGTCTACTTCTCTTCCATCAGAAGAAGAGATACCCTCCTTCCCAAAATTTGTCCAGATCACTTCAAAGAGGGCCTTCTGCTGTGTGTGATACTTTGAGGGTCCTGGGTGCCAGAAGTGATACTTCTGTTGTTTGTTAGGTGTCTGCCAGTAGCAAAACACCTGAATGGTGGTTGCCTGGTAGATGAATTTCACTTCAGCTTGGGCAGCCAATATTCACAGAATCCCTGAATGATTTAGGTTGGAAGTGACCTCTGGGTCCACCTGGCTCAACCCCAGCTCATGAAGGAACACTCAGAGCAGGGTGCCCAGATAAATGTCCAGGTAGATTTTGGACAACTCCATGGAGGAGACTCCATAGCCTCATGGCTCACACTGCTTCCTTCCAGAGGGGAAGAGGTCACACTACTTGCTCTCCAAGGGCTAAACTTGTGCAAGTGAAAAATACACATGTTGTTCTGTGTGGTGTGCAAGTGTGTGTGCACTTAACTGTACTGAAGACAGGATAACCTACCACGTCTCGGTGAAAATTTGTTCATCAACATTCTGAGTACAGCTCTTGAGTCACCAAGTTCTGGCGCACACTGAGCACTAACCTGCAGCAATCCATACTGGGTATGGAATCATATACGCTGTGAAGATGGATTTGTTGCATTTAAATAAATAAATACTTAGGGAATGATATCATGTTAAAAAAAAAAAAAGGAGAATGAGTGTGAGGAATCAAAATTAGTGAGGAACTAAAACTGGAAAAATGCTGACTCAAGGGAGAAAGCCAACAAATTCTGTATTGGTGAAGCTTGTTAAATTACAGCTGATAGTGACTAAAATTGTAAGACTGCAAGACTGCTAATGGGCTCCTCACTTTGCTGTGATACACTGGGCTTATTAATGTGTATTTCAGCCCTGGGATTATCTTTTCAAGCAATTTTAATGTGTGAATTTCCTCATTTTTTTTTTCCTTTTGTGCCGAACAGTAATTCTCTGAAAAGAGAGGAGAGGCATCTACCAGGTAAGATGTTCAGTATTTAAAAGGCATCTTTTATACACAGCCATCACGTAATGCTGCTAGTAAAATCTCAGTTTTTGTCTTATGTTTGCAGTAGAAATAAGTCATGAGATTTTGGATGTCTTAGTGTGTTTCCAAGTACAGGCACTTCAGGAGTCTTCAGAACCTTTTCTACTTGAGTCAAGTAAAACACTAATCTGTCTCACTTCTACATGCAGCCCATTTTCATGGTAAATTATTCTTTGGTTATATATTCCTGTGTCCAAAATCTTCTACCTGGGAGTTGAAATTAGTTCTTTTATTTCAGGAAGTTGTCCAGATAGGGTTACAGCAAATGGCCCGTGGCAATCCTTAATGCTAATCTTTCACACACTTCAGAGCATTAGGTTAAAGGGAGGACAAGTACCATACTTGCTCATGCAATTGATATGTTTTCCCCTTTCACTTCCCAAGATAGTATCTGTAAAAGTGAGAACACAGCAATTATACACATCTTTCCTACAACTCCTGATAATCTTGCTAATGATCAGGCAGCACAAGCACGTGTTATGCTATTAGATATTTATGTGAGTTTTGTACTTCAGGACATGACTTGGAGGTGAAATTTCTGCTCTGAGTTTTAATCTGACTTCCCAAGGATGCACTGATTTAGAACCCTTATTTCAACAGGGTACTGTGGTTTTGGATACCTCATATATGAGCGACGAAGCTGAGAAACTTGGGATTTGATTTTCAGATCTTGGAGTGCCACCTGTGATGAGTGGCTGTCCAGCAGAAATTCAGGCTCAGGTGAATCCTCCTTGAAGGGATGTAGAATGGGTGCTGCTTTTGAAAATGCTCACTTCAATCTTGCTTTTCTTCCTATAAATGACTGAACTATGAATATGCCTCATCAGGAGATAATTTGGATGATGGCCTTTCTAGAGTCTGTGGACCGTTTCTTCTCGATGCACAAATTAAGCACAAATTCTACATCTTCGTACTTGGTAACATAGCTGATCTATTAATTCAAGGTGTCCCTTCCTAATCCTTTGGCATATAGCTTAAGTAAGTACATCCCTAGAAGCAAGCAACAGGAAATGTGAGTAGATAACATGGGAGACATTGATTCCTCTTCATTTGTAAAAGCGGCTGTTTAACAAGTCTTGTATAACAGTGACTTCTGGGACTGAGCCCATCTGGGACGGATAACTTTTATATAACATTTGGGGTCTAAATTAAGAGCTGGATTCTGCCCTTGGCTGCCCCCCATATCTGAGCGTAGGGAAGCACAGATGGTAGAAAAGCTCACTTTAAAGTAGTGACCTTACATGCAGTATGTCCAGCCAACAAATCTGCTCTCTGCACTACAAGATACTGCTCATGTATCAGGCTGCATGCCTAGGTAGCTCCTAGTAACTAGAAAATAGCTAATGGGCTATTTCTTCTGTTAACATATGCACGTGTTGTTCCTAGCTGCAAAGGCAGGTGCTGACACAACGTGCAGTCAGTTGGTGCTGGGAAGAGGAGCATGCAGCACCCTGTAGCACCAGGCTGCCTGGTACAAAGTGGCCTTCCATGACCCTGCTCCTTATGAACTGGGGTCACTGGTACCTCTGCTCTTTGCCAGCAGGGCAGGACACAGGGGTGGAGGGTTCCCAGCACCTCACTGTCAACAACTGTCTTCTCTGAAGGACTGGGCTCATCTGCTTTTGCCTTCTGGGTTTCATTTTGAAGACTTGGGAGTGAGTGTAATTTTGCTGGCAAAATGTCTTTCAGTCCAACTGATGCAGGTGACTGAGTGCCTTTCCTTGGTGGATCTTTACCAAATGGAAGATGGAAAAGAAAGTAGTATGCGACCTTCCAGCCTTAAGCTCTGCGTGCCATTTGGCTGGTGGGTGGCATTAGCAAGGCTCCACTGTTCATTGTTGTGGGTGTCTTTATGAGCATTAGTGACAGAGAGCCAGCAGGCTGGCAGTAAATACAGACAGGGACCACAATCCACACCAGCACTTCTGCAGTTCACTGAGGACAGAAAGGGTATTGGAAGTGTCACTGTTTTTCCAAGTCGTGTGTTAAATTTGGTTTGCAAAGGCGAGGTATTTAGGGCCACTGTGACATAACCGATCCCACAAAGTAAGCAATATCTGCAGCGGACTGTGTATGAGCCAGCTATATGTGTGCCCTAGCCCTACTTAAAATAAACCTACACATACTATCAGTCTCTTATTTTAGGAAGCAGTGAAAGGGAATGAGGGCTGCAGGAGCTACATATCGGTATATGCTGCACATACGCTGATTACACCCACTCTTGTCATGGCCATTTCTACTCAACAGTTACCAACGCTGCATAGCTCATGTTGTTTTGGAGAACGCAGGAACAGGGTAGACAATGTTTGCTTTGCCCCCTTGCTTGTTGTCAGCTTAGGTGATGGGCTTCCAAGAGTGTGTGTGCACATAGAAGCAATGAGTGCACGCACACACAACTGTGTTGGAATTCATTACTGCTGTGGAAGACAAGGGTGTACACCCCAGCAGTAGGAAACCATCTGGTGGTGTTACAGATGTAGTGTTACAACCCTGATGACAACAAAGCAACAGCATGGAAAATAGGCATTATGTTCCCTCAGCGGAGGCTACAAAACCTACTGGCTACCTCCCCTCTGCCAGTCCCCCCATTCTTTTCCATGCAAGTATGCTGGATGCACTGGTAGAGATGGAAAAACAAATACTTCGGGATAATGATGCTGAGTCATTAACCATGTGATGGAAACAATTCATCCTGTTATCACCAGCCAGCTCCACCTCCAGCCTCCCAGTAGCCAGGGGCTGTAAATCTGCCGTCCCTCCTCCTTGGAGCCCTTTGTAGGACAAGTCCCTATGTCCACACAGCAGTAGGTGCCCTGATGCATGACTCATTGCCTGGACACTGCACTAACTGTGATAGCGCTTTCTTCTCAGACTCTTTCATATCTAACACAGTTGGGAAGTCCAAAATGAGTGGTGTGGAGGGAAAGATTAGCTCCCAATCTCTTCTCTTTTATATATTTAAATAAGTACCTGAAAACTAACTTTAAAAAGGACCTCAGGTTGGCCTCTAAAATTATGTCTCAATATTCACATCCATCTTAGTATATGCACCATCCTAGATACAGGTGTTTACACTCCGTTCTCATCCTGAAAAGCTATTTGTGCAGTTTAGAAGATGTGGGAAAAGCTGCTCTGTATGCAAACTAACATCTAGGTTTTGAAAATAAAATTAAGTGGCAGTTTATTGCAGATTTTTTTGCCTTCCTTCCTTCCAAAAGAATGTATACATATGATTGAAATGGTGTGAGCTGCAGGTAGGAAAAGGATTTTCTGATTCTTCAGTAATTTATATTTACTTCCAACTAACAACAAAAACAGCTTACAGTACACAACTTTTGGCCTACTACAGATTAAAATGCATTTTGGAAATCTCCCCAGATTCCTGACACATTTATTACACTCAAAATATAGAGTGTTTTGGATCCTTAATCTTCACATCCCCGTAATAAGAAAAGTTGCATAATCCATCTCTGAAGGACAAGCCCTTATGAAAATATTGCAGCTACAGACTGATAGTGGACTTTCATCACACTAAATCTCTCATTTGGATTCAGCGAGGAATAGCCTCTCATCTTCTCATATTATAGCATTTGTTTGCTGAAAAGCTCCCATGAAAATATGGCAGTCTATTTCTGAAGGTCCATTTTCTATCCTTTTTCTTCTCAGTGCAGCAGGCTTCCACCTTGAGTGGGGATGGTGGGTGGGCAGTGGCAATTTCTGAGCTGTGCCCATCCCAGCACCATGCCACCCGGGAGGGAAAGGGGCCAAGGGCACGGGATGATAGAGCAGCTGTGAAGGCAGAGGTATGGTATAGTGCACACACCTCCTGCTCTTCTCTGTGTGGTGTACTTTCCCCTGTCCTTATGGGTTATTTCCATCCCTAACATCTAAAGTGCTAATGTTAATAGCATTTTCTTGCTTCTTTTCCAGTTCACCTCTAGTACTTGGCTGCTCTATGCTCCAGCTGCAGATAAAATATATACATGAAAGAAAATTCCACTGAACATATTGTTTTTTTTGCTTTCTCCTTGTTTCCAAACACCACTCACAAAGCATGCAATGCCAAGTTACAAGTTATAAATTAGTCCTTCTTGTTCTTTTTCTGGGTTCAGTACAGAAACCTGTTTGTCATCTGGAAGGGCAGCTGAAGAGCGAGAAACAAATGGATCATTCTTTCAGATGCAGTCCAGGTAGTGTCTTCGTTTCATCTGGGATGGAATTGTTTTCTTCAGAGAGTCTGATATGATGCTGTTTTGGTTCTAGAAGAAAAACAATGCTGATAACACACTGGTGTTTATAGTGGCTTGCTAAGCAGCACTGTACAGAGCCAAGGCCATTCACTGTGAAGGGCCGAAGGAGCTGGGAGGGAAGAGAATCAGACAGCTGACTTAAACTGGCCAAAGGGATATTCTGTACCATATGACATTAAGCAAAAGGAGATTTAAAGAGAGTAGGAGTTCATCTCGCTCTCTTCTGCTGCTCAGGGGGCTAGGTGGGCACTGGTCAGGGGGTGGTGAGCAATTGCTTGTGCATCACTCATAGCATACATTCCTAAATACATATAGTCCTAACTATTATCCATTTCCTTTTTTCTGTCTTAGTAAATAGTTTGATCCCAACCCTCAAGTCTTACTTTGTTGTTTCTTCTTTTCATTCTCTCCCCCATCCCACTGGGAAGGGGAGGAGTGAGTGAATGACTGGGTGGTTCTGAGCCACCTGTTGGGTTAAACCACAACAGACAGAAAAACTGAGATGCAGTCCAGAGCTGAGCTGCTCTGTTGACAAAAAACAAGTGTTAGAAAGCATACAGTTTCCTGGAAAGGTGCATTGTTCAGTGTTCATCTACCTAAAGAGTGATCTCTGAATGTGACACAACATAAAAAAAGCTCATTACTTGGAGCCTGTCAGGGTACAGACCTTTTGGACACAGCCTGTTGAATGTGAGAAAGCAACAAGAATCTGTTAAAACCAACACATCCCTTATGGACAATGCAGAGTGCTTGCTGGGGATGTTATAGAATAAAAACAGGACTGAACACACCAGAACTGCAAGAGAACTGATTCAAAACTTTGACAGCCACTTGCTGTATGATATCTATACCTATCTTTTTATCTATAGGTAGAGCTAAAACTATATCCCTTCTCAAATGAAAAGAAACAAATACCAAATCAATATAGAAACCAAGAGATGGGACCATACAAGATGGCACAATTTCAGTATTGTTAATTATTCCTTTTGGTAGCGCTTTGACTTGGAGCCTGGAAAAAGGCTTTTATTTCTTTTAGTTAGATAGAAAAGAAAGCAAAGCTGAAGTGTTCCAGTTTCTCTGGCATTTTCATACTGATAATGGGATTGCTCAGCTTCAAGACTTAGAAATTCTCAGAGCCTAGGAAGTTAAAGGTTAAGGCAGCAGATTTTACCATACCACTCTGCTAAAGGGGTATATTTCTGAGTGCAGTTTTATTGTGCTTTCCAGTAAGGTTGTCAAAAAGTCTTCCACAGATTCTATGCGAGGCAGAATTGGTGTTTCTTACAGATAAATGAACTTCTGTTCAGTTGCTTTCAATACTTTATCATTTCTGTGTTGAGCATTCACTGCCACCAAAAAATGTGGTCCTACATTTCCTCTGTGGCTCTTTCCTCCCCACATGCTCATTCCTCCCACCTCTTCTTGCCAGTGGTAGCATTTATTTAGCTGTTTGTTGAGTCAAATTGCGAGTTTGATCTGGTTGAATGTTAAACAGACTCCATAGTTCCCCCATGAACAGATATATATGTACTTTTCACACACATATGCATTCCTTTGGAGTTGCCAAAGAGTCAGTATCTCAGGCAGCAGACTATAAGTAGTTTGGATATTGTGGTCAGTCCACACCAAACACCAAATAACATTTCCATGGAAGTGGTCATAGCCAGTAAGGGTGATTGCTAGGATCTGTGCCTTTTAAAGTTGAAGGAAACCTGGAAAGATTGTTGCATAGTTACCCCAGGTGAGTGAAAACATTGCATTGCTTAACCACTGGCTACAGCAAGACTTCAGCTTTTATAGTACCTATTCTCCCAGCAGAGAAGCTTAAGAGTGCCGCTGATGGGGGCTTTCTTCCAGCAAAGAAAATCCCCAGTGTAAATGCAGCCTGGAGCACCACCAGTGTCTGCAGTGGTCTGAGACCACTGTGGAGAGGTTGTTTTCACTGCTGGTACCAATGTATGTCATCGCAGCCTATAGTGAGAGCACTGGACAGCACACTTGCTTTGCACTTGGTTCCCTTCTTGCGCATAGGAGGGGTCGGCTCAGGCTCAGCTGAAATCACTGTCTAAATAGGTGAGCAAACAAAGGAGGGGAGGATGTGGTGTTACTGTTCTAATTTTACATCAGGAGATGTTGGCACAGCGCTGAGCGTGAGTAGTGGTGCTGCCAGTGGAAGCATGCCAGAATTGTCAGTGACGGCGTTGCCAATATTGGAATGGAAGAGAGTGAAAAGCACTGGATATAATTAAGTGCATTAATGCACTATTAACATGAGGTAGGTGTTTGGTACCTCCTATCTTAAAATCTTGTTTTTCCGTGAGAACAGGGAATGGGACACGTTAAAGGGGTGCCAGCTGAAAGAAATGATCTTGAGAATTACTGATGTTATCATATCCTCTGCACAATTTTGTGCAGGGAGGGAACTGTGCAGACTTTAATGTTAAAACATAAGGAAAGGAGTTGCTGTTATGTCCTGAGTTATTCTGCTGAGAATAGCACGAGTTGTTCTGCCGATCAGACTTGTAACATCTTATTACACAATACAGACAATTCCACATCCCATAAAGCAATGATACAGTTCACTGTTTCACAGTGTCCATTTCTTTGTATCTAATTTCATCAATGGAAATGGAAATCGCTAGAATATTTTTCATGTATCAGCATTCATAACATCTCTGCAAGGGGCTATTTGATTTCCTACTTTTCTGCAGCTGTCATCTGTTTTGCTATTTCTCCTGCATATTTTTTTTTTCCCCACGCATATTTGCTGTAGAAATAGTTCTGTGACTATAGTCACAACCTCTTCACACAGAGCCTCACATTTCAGATTCACCTCATTCCTGCTGGTGTTACCAACACCACAATTGCTCTGCACACGATGAAAGTCCCAGTAAAGGTGACAGTCGCATCACCTTCCACTGGAAAAAAAAAAAAAAAACAACAAAAAAAACCAGTGTGGCTTTTTCCCAGATCCTCATAGCTGCTGAAGCAATCCTGGAAATCCACGTTTTAATGTGATGTGCTGTTGAAGATCACTGTGGCACCTCATAATGACAGACCTATTTCATTCTCAGTTGCTGAACAACAAAGCGTGCACACACGCGTGTGTGTATGTTGCCTCCCTCCCTCGGGAAGGGCTCTGGGCACTTCTACCAGGCTTCATGCTTGCCCCAACTTGCTGTGCTTAGTAACTCAGGTTCAACATACTCTTGCTCCTACTGGGCTTGCTGTGTTGTTAAATTGTGTGTTAAATTGCAGAACAGACCCAGCAGGGCTATAAATAGAAAGAAATCCCACTGATCTGCTCAAAAGCTAAGATGAAGGCAGAGATTTTGCACATAGGTTGGTATTGCTAAGAACAGACGCTGCAAATTATTTCAACTGTTGCTTGTATCATTTTTGTCTCCTTTTCTTTTTTCCTGAAGTTGCTGCCCTGAGAGAGGTTTTGGAGGTTTTATCCAAAGTCTGGAAGAAACAGCTGATCTTCTGTTTTCGCACATTCCAATATTCTTGCTTGCAGTGTTGTTTTTCAAGGCTTTCATTTTGTTACTTTACTGTGAATAATTAAAAAAAGAAAAAAAAAAAAGAAAAAAAAAAAGAAAAAAGAAAAAAGAAAAAAGAAAAAAGAAAAAAGAAAAAAGAAAAAAAAAAAAACCAAACAAGCTGGAGCTTTTTCTCTCTTACAGATGAGCTAGTAGCTGCACTGTATTCAGTTAACTCTTTGCAACCTTGCTCAGTGTGATGGGATAGCTACAATGCTCCTGAGAGCGTAAAAAGGACAACAAGCTTTACAACTGGAAATGATGCTTATGCTATTAAAAACCACCTGCACTGAGTTGGCGAGGCCACGCTTTTTTCAGGTCTCAGGGTCAGATTATGCTTTCATTTCTAGGTGGAGCACTTTTCCTGAAAACATCATTGCGATAATAATATAGAAGTCCTGATTCCTATTTTAGTTTTTTTTTTTTTTTTTCTGTCATGATATAATCACTTCTAAAATTCCAGATGAATTGAAACTTTCATCCTCACAAGTGTAGAACCAGCCTGTAATTTCCACTTGCTCAGAACCGTACTGTTGTGCCACTTCATTCGCCAAGGAACGTGGAAGATATGCTGAAGTTGTTCTACAAGACTCATCAGCTCTCCCAAAGCCATTAAGTTCTTAATGTGGATTGCTTTGAATATACCCATGATGTAAATACAGTAGATCCACGCTCTCAATCTACTGTTTGATGGGAATCAGACACACAGCGGAGTATATTTACTACACAGATATGCATAAATCCTTTCTCAGAATCTAGTATTTAAATTGGAGTAAATCTTAAAAATATAATAAAGAAGAAAACCAGCAGATTACATACTTAGTACACATGTTCACTGTACTGCATTCCATGGAAACATTTAGTAAACCTGTATCTGCTCCTTGTCTTAAGAGAACATAAATTATAACAGTAGTTGAATCAGGTAAAAACAAAATGATATAAAAGTTGTTTTGGCAGGCTGGATCTGCATGGAGGAGAAGGAAGGAGTGAAGGGGTTATAAATCTGTTGGAGTATTAGTTTTTGATGGTCATGGATGATCCTGCTTTATCACCGTGAAGTTTGTCTGTTTTACTAGACAGTTATGACTTGAAAGACCTCAGGATGAAGCACCAGTTTCGTCTGCAGAAACACTTTCATGTTAGAGAGGATCTTCAGCTGAACGTTTTCACCAAGGTTATGGTTTTTCTTGTGTGACTTCTGAAGTGCAGAAAGAGCAAAGTTAGACAAGGACATGGCCCCACTTTCTGCTCCGACTGTGTGATGTGAGATTATTCTAAAGATGCAGAGGTTAAGTGTGTAAATAAAAATGTTTGTATATTCATTAGGGGGAAGTGGAGTGGTCTGCAAAAGTTGGAGAAAGCATCCTCAGTGGTGTGTAGTGATAGGACAAGGAGTAATGGCTTAAAACATGAACACAAAAATTTCTGTACTAACATGCCAAACAACAACTTTACAGTAAGGGTGACAGAGCACTGGCACAGGTTGCCCAGAGAGGTGGTGGAGTCTCCTTCCATGGAGATATTCAAGACCCCTCTGGACACCTACCTGTGTGACCTGCTTTAGCAATGATCTCTTGAGGTCCCTTCCAACCCTTGATTCTGTGATCCCTCAGAACACTTAGCATCAAAAGCAATTCCAGTGAGAGATTTCCTACTTCCCTGCTAAATGAAGGGGCAGTGCTTTCCACAGCGGTAAGAGCTGGAGTATCTGCTGGGCTCTTACAGCACTATTCTTGTCCCACCGTGACTGTCTTCATCCTGCCTAACTTCAGACTGAGCTGTTCCTCCCACCTAACTTAGCCAGCTACTGACATTTATGAGCTACCTGCCATTTCTCTATGATCCAATTGACAATGTTTGTTGAGAATGGAAGAGCCAAGAGATTCTCAAGGTCATTCCAGGGCAGTATATACCAGGCAGTCTATAACTTTTCCAAGATGTGGGGTTATCTTCTGTGAAAAATAAAAAAGATTCAGATATGAATCCGTGATTTTATTCAAAATCCCCAAAATCTTGTGGGAATTCAGACAGGTATTCAGGCTTTTGCTTTCCATTTGGAAGCCCCATGGTTGCATGGGATTTTGAAACACTATTAAGAAAGCATTTTACTAATGAATTTGCTTGCAGAGAGAAATATAAATTGCCAGAAATTTCACAATCATTTCAGAAAATCTCTTACTATTAACCCACATAATCTGCAGGTGATCTGATTGGATATCAATAACATAATACACTTGTAAGTGTCCTGAACTTAGTAAAGGGTAGCACATTTTCACAAATGTTAATTGTACAATTTCAGTAACAACTGCATTAGTCATCTGTAAAAACAGAATGTGAAACTTCTGGTTTTAACAGCATACACATCTACTGCAGGTTGAATATACAGGAATAATTGTATTATCTGAAAGATTTTGAATTCTTTAATTGAAATCACTCACGTGGCACTGAATAACTTTCTTAGCTAGGAGTAAATTCCTCTGTAGTTTAACTACAGTGAACTGAAGTCAACACTGGGAACATAGGATCCTGATTGATAGTTACAGACATTTGTAAATTGTTGTCCTGTTACAAAGAAACCCATCATAAAGACAATAGTAAGGCTCTTTCCCATGACAATCTTTTTCAGCCTGGCAGCATGAGAGGGAAACAGAGAGGAGGCCTGATGAATACTCTTCCTGTCATGCAGGAGAGAATTCCTGAATCTTATGGAATGAATGATGTGGTATATATAGCACTTCTCAAAGTGGAAGTAAAGCATGTCACAGCTACCTATGTGCCATGCAGCCTGGGGAGAGGTAGATTTGCTTCCTTACCTGTTAAACATATTTGTACTTACCTGCTCTGTCCTCCCATGAAAAAAACCCAACATGTATTGCAAATTAGGATTTAGCTCTAAATATTCCTCATTTCCTCAGTACTTCTAATATCTCCACAGAGACCTGTGGAGGCTATTTTGTTTTCAGGGAGATTTCTCAGATAATAATATATGTGCATAATCTGGAAAATGTGTGCACTAACTCTGAGGCTCTTGAAACCATCAGACTAGCTCTGCAAGGTGTTAAAGATGAACAGTACAACCAAAACATTTCTGCCACATTGGAATTCCTAAACAAATATGAATCAACTCCACAACACATGCACAATGGATCTCACACATCTCAGAAGCATCAGCTCCACTGTGCATGAAACATACAGGTGACCTATGGATGTGCAATAGGTGAGCAGATGACAATGACATCTACCAGCCATGCTCTCAGTCACAATTCCAGTCAGACCATCTGATAACCTGAAAATCCTGAACAAATGTATGCAGCCTGCATTTTCTGCCCAGACACAATTTTTGAATGAAGAAAGAATAAATGTCCAGGGAAATCTGGATAAATGGTAGCCTGGAGTAGAACTTACTGTCTCCAGAAGAGAGGCAGACTGAACATCCTTTGCTTCAATAAACTACAGCTTGGGAACTGAATAATCAGTGGCAAGGATGCAGGGCTTCTCCCTGGGAAACAGGAGACAGGTGGGCTCCACTGAAACAAGAGAGAAATAGAAGTACTTTTTATTTTATTTTATTTTATTTTATTTTATTTTATTTTATTTTATTTTATTTTATTTTATTTTATTTTATTTTATTTTATTTTATTTTTTATTTTCTCAAATGGTTGCAGGACTATGAGAATATGTACACATGTAAGGACTGTTAGCAGCAAAACAATTGCATGTGTTTTGGTTGTGGGATTTATAAGATTGATGGGATCAAACCCCATCACATATCTAAATTAATCTGGGTTAGGGATTCCTCTGAGAAAAGTGTAGGTTTGAACTAGATTAAATAATTGGATCATACTAGATTTCCTTGTTCAGGTTATTATATTTCCCCAACACAATTTATTATAAGCAAATGCCCTCACACAGAACATGGTAAACAGCTGTAAAACTAGGGAGAGGCATTGTGCATGCAGGAGGCAGCATTTTAATTGCACAGAATTACATTATCGCCTTTATAGCACTAGAAAGATTTATTAGCAATATACATAGTACACAGCCATTGCCAACACAGAACACAACCTTCAGATGGGTTCTCTGTAAAGGAAACTAAAATATTAAAACAAATACTGTTACAGTATGACAACAGTGCTAGAGTTTGGATGGTGCTGGTGTGAACACCACAAAGCCCTGGGTTTTACTCCCACTCATGTCATAAGAGTTTTGTGCAACGTGAGGCGTTCCATTTTTCCCTCTTGTACATCTGTAGCTTCTCACTCCATTCTCTTGGCTTTGCTTTTCAGAATAGCAGGCCCCCAGGACAAGGACAAGGACAGCTGCCTCCCAAATATTTGCAAAGTAATGCAACAAAACAGTCTTTCAGGTTCGTGACAAAACCTTTCATTCTCCTCATAAAGAAACGCTAGTGCTTGTTTGTCTCCCAGGTGATGGGATTTCAAGCTCCCTTGGCCAGAAATGCACATGATGTAACTAGAAAAAAATTTTAGATAAGTGAGATAGTATTTCAAATAAGGCTTATTATCTGTTTTTCACGTGTAATAGGAAGCCCCTGTAGCAGTAATTCAGCCATTTTGGACAGGCTATGTTTATTTACAACTATAAAAGGTACAAAGAAGCCTCAATAAATGCTCTAGGGGTCAGCAACCTTTCCAAGTTTGCATTTAAGATCCAGTTTCTTTTTCCTTGCTTTGAGATTCCATGCACTGGGTAAAGCACAGTGATAACTGGGAGCTGCTTTTCCCAGCGATGATACTAGCAACCCCAGCTGCAGTTGCAACATATGTGTCTGCAAGTTATTATGTAGACAAGCTCTTCCCTTAGTTCTAGTATCTCCCTTCCCATCCACATACAAAGATCCCTTTGTTAAGGACGTTTTAAACATCAGTACTAGAGACTCAGTGACCTCCACTGGCACCAAGGCTTATGTAGCCTCCTAGCTAGGAAGTTTTCCTTACAAAAACTGTATCTCTAGATACTATATGAGCTTACTGCTTTCTTCTAAGAGTTGAGAGTTACTGCCTTCCAGTGAGCAGCTGCCTTTTACATGTTTGAAGACCATTATCACGTTCCTTCTCAGTCCTCTTTTCTCTAGACTAAACAAATCCAGTTCTTAGAGATTGGCCTCCAAGGTCGGTCTCTTAAGACTTTCAGAACTTTCTGTCACTCCTAGGACTTTCCCTAATTGCCTATGCTTCTCTTGAGCCCAGTGACAAAAGTCAGTCCATTTTCCACACTGAGACCTCACCAGTGCTGAGCTCTGACTCTTGCTTCTCCACACAAGCGTAGCATTGTTAATTCTTAGGCAGCTTGAAATCTAACAAACCCCTCAACATATTTTTGTATTTTGCCTTTCTGTTCTCCATTTGGGGATTTATTCCTGCCTAAATGTAATAGGTTACACCTGTACTTACTGAATCCTTCTGCTTTCAGACCATTTCTTCAATTGGTCAAGATGCTAATCCTGCTCACAGAACTTTTTCAACAAACTTGATAATGGCATTCTATACATCATCTTCCAAAACACAACAAAAATAGTGAGTGGTACAAGTCTCTAGCACAGCGTCTGCAGAACTGCTTTCCATATTCATTCCACATCAACAATGAACAGATGATAATTCCTCTTCTTCTTCTTCTTCTTTTTTTTTTTTTTTTTTTCCCAAAGCAACGGTAAGTCTACCTTAAAATAGTTTTAACTCCCTCACAAGAAATCACAAGAGACTGTAGTGAAAACCTTGTTCAAGTCAAGATACGGAAGATCTGTTGTCTATAAGACTTGCTACTTGTCGAAGAAGAAAATTAGCTTGGTTCAGCATGATTTGTTCCTGGCAAATATTTGTTGGCTTCTACTTATCCTTTCATTACCTCCCATGCACAGAAGAAGTTTGCTGCATTCCTTGTTTCAGTGTATTTCCAGGAATTCAAGTTAGGCTGTTTTCTCTGCCCATACTCCTCAAACTGCTTTTTTTTTTTCTTACTATGGGTACTGCAACTGCCCGTACCCAGTTTTCTGATCTCCAAATAAAGTGGGAAAGGATCCCTAATGGCTCTTGGTTTGCTTCGGCTGGTTTTCCACACTTCCTCAGATGAGGTCTGTCAGGTCTGGCCAGCTGGAAAATGCCTGACTCTAGTCTGCTCTATTCTTTCTGCTACTTAGTTTTAGACATTAATGGTTACCCAATTGGTCATAGTTAATTCTTTTAACCAAAGTGAGGGAAAAAGACATTAAACACTTTGGATCTTTCTGTGTCACCTCATACTAGCTTTCAATCCTGAAAGGATAGATCATATTTTTGACATTGTCTTGCTCTAACTTATAATGCATAGGAGTGTTTTCCTGTTAAACTCACTTTTCTTTGTTAATTACATTGTCTTTTTCTTTTTTCTTTTTTGCCTTGGGCTTTCTGATATTATTTGTACAGGCTCCTGCTATTCTTTTATTCTGGTCCTTAGTGTGCTGTAGTGTATGACCACATCAGAGGACCAATGAGCCACTTACTAAGATTTAAAGAAGCTGGTGCCTGTATGCTGGGGCATGGAAATGGATAGCATGTCTGCTGTGGCTCTGAAGCTTTCTTCCCAGTGTCTTTCTCTACCTGCTCATGCATTTCCAGGTATTTCTTTGTCTTTCCCCTTAACTACCATTTGCTGCAAATAACTTTGAACTCGTACCACTGATCTGCTTAGCTTTAAGTTCAAAGCCATCCCTGCACAGTTAAGTTCCCCAAACCTGTTTTTTTTTTTTTTTCCTAGGCCCCACTGGCACTCAGCAGTCCTTGAAACATCACCCAAGCCTTCCTCATGAGTCTTTCTCCCCAGCCACACATTGATTTCCAGAGTGGCAGAGCCAGCACTCCTATCTGGAAGAACTGGGCTCTGCCAGAGCTCCTGACCCCTCCACCATCACTCCCATCCCCACATAACCATGTTTGACCAGCTCAGCCTGGCAGAACTATGAACACACTTCCAGAGGAGCTTTAAAGGGTCTCTGTGTGAGGGCTTGGGTGAATCCCAGCAGCTTTCCTGCACTTTCTTGGATTTGAGCTTTTGGCAGGCAGGACACTTCCTGGTATCAGGCTGGACAGAAGGATGTCTCTTCCTCCCTTTTCTATAGTGAATAACCACCAGCTTTAAATATTTGTTGTTATCTCTTGGGTACAATGCATGGGCTTGGGTTGGAATTATCTGGAGTTTAACATCTTATAGATTCTGACAGCTCAGTCTGAGACAGGTAATACTTAACTGAATATTTCAAGGATATGTTTTACATTCAGACCATTTTACATGCCTAGCACCACCTGAATTCAGTTTCAGCTGGGATTATTCAGCATTTCTGCAGATTAGACCACAAAATCTCAACTCAGATACCCAGAAAGCAGGAGCACGAAATTTGCGGCCACCTGTGAAAAGCATGATTTAACTGACCTTATTCAGCATTACACAAGAACTGTGCAGCAAAGGAGGGATTGAATCCATCACTAAGGCAGAGCTCAGCTGTTCCAACCAAGAGCTCATCCTTCTTCTTCATGCTCCTATGCTGTCACTTAATGCACATTTGTTCTGAAACAAACATGGAAAAACTTATAGACAGTGGCCTTTTCCACAGCGTAGCTCCTGACAGAGCTCCAGAGCAGCTCCACTCTGAGAAGTAAATGTAGCATAGATCCCATAGAAAGAACAGAATGCAATTATATTATTTGCAATTATTTGAAAATGCAAGTGAGAGGAAGGATAAAATAACACTCATTATGTAGCATTGATTTTCAATCTAATCCTCATTTAAAGCAGATTTCATATGTGCAATTAGCTAGCTTTTAGAAAAAGCAAACAGTAAAAGGAAAAGAAAAGAAAAACCTTTCCATTGTGTAGCATCATATTGTACATGTCATAGGGGCTGAAGCCTTTAGATCTATGGCAGAGAGCCCTGCCACTCAGAACTAACAGGGAAACTGATAAGAGCAGTGTCTTTTCATCCATGACTGGACAGGGGCAACATTAGACAAATTACTCTGCAGAGACTCAGAGGTATTTGCTAACAGAAGAGGACTGGTGGATGGATGGGAGTATCCAGAGATCAGTGGTTCTATTACAAGCTGCGAAATACTTCATCCTCCCCACTTTCCTCTAGCACAGTTCATTCAGCTTCCTAATATGCCATCTTTCCCTGCCCTATTCTGCTTTCTCCATCATAGTCTTTTTCCATTCATTCTTAAGTTTTCTTCCCCCTCCACTCTCCCATTTATATCTTCATTCGATCTTACTCCCAGCTTGAGAGCATCACATCTCAACTTCCTCTGCATTCCTTCCTTCATGTTTCAGTCCCCCCAGCTCTGGGCTCTTTACCCAGGACTTCGTCCTTTATCATCCTTCATTTTTTCCTTCATTCTTTTCTCAGCTGTTTCATTTCACTCCTCCGTTCAAGGACAACATTGCACATGTGTCAAAGAGCCATACTGTCACAGCTACATCTGTTACTACAGTCTCCTTCCCTTCAGCCTTGCTCATTCACCTGCTCCCTCAGGATCAAATGATCTCTGGTCCAGCTCCACCCACCACCTGCTTGGGATAGGCCTGGAACACAGTCACTGCCACAGCTGAAGAGCCATGCAGATATTCCCACAATAACTTCACACTAGCTACTTCACCTTTTGCTGCTCACATGTACACTGCTCAGCTGCAAACCCTTCCAAGAAGGTGAGTAGAGATTAGGGAGAACAGAATCACAGACTTATAGTGGTTGGAAGGGACCTTTAGAGATCACAGAGTCCAACGCCCTGCCAAAGCAGTTCCCTAGACCAGGTTGCACAGGAAGGCATCCAGGCGGGGCTTGAATGTCTCCGGAGGAGACTCCACCACCTGTCTGTGCAGTCTGCCCCAGGCGTGTATCTATATCACTGTCTATGCATCTCTATGTGTCTCTGTATCACTGTATATGTATCCCCGCCTATAGACAAACAACAGTACAAGCAGTTGGCAGTATATGAGTGTATGGCAGTACTCTTTCCACAGCTGGTTCCTGTTTCCTTCTATCACCTCTGAAAATCTGTCCTGATTTGAAAATAAAGATGGGCTACACCCTGGTACTAAACCTGCAGTAAATTTTGATTTTGGTTTGGTACTGTGTGATGTATCACATCCAGAAATTAAAGCTTTTTTAAGAGGAGAGTATTAGCTTTTCTGTGGTGCACAGAGCACTTATTAGAAAATGAGGTATATTCCATCACAAGAAAGATCATAGAAGCGAGGTATAGTTATGCTTAGAGAGGCTATTAAGGATCATCTTGAGCTTTCAAAAGGAGATTTTTTCTTCCTTTTTCCCCCTTTAATTCTATCCTACTGGACTCGCTCCTTCATCAGAAGTCTATGAGATATTGCACAGTTTTTCATTCTTCAAAACATTTCCAAAAGCTTTTTCCCATATTACTTTTTGCATTTACATATGCATACAGAATGCAGGAGGGCCCTGTGCCCTATCAGAATCGCAGGATCATAGGGGTTGGAAGGGACCTCTGGAGATCACTGAGTCCAACCCCTGCTAAGGTAGGTTCCTTACAGCAGGTCGCACAGGAAAGCATCCAGGTGGGTTCTGAATACCTCCAGAGGAGACTCCATCACCATCTGGGCAGCCTGTTCCAGTGCTCTGTCACCCTCACAGTGAAGAAGTTCTGCCTCGTGTTCATATTAAACTTCCTATTTTCCAGTTTGTTCCCATTGTCCCTTGTTTTGTCACAGTGCATTGTTGAAAAGAGCATGGTCCCAACCACTTGACTCCCATTCTTCAGATATTTACAAGCATCGGTAAGATCTCCTCCCTTTCAGTCTCTTCTTCTCCACACTGAACAGTGCCAGAACTCTGAGCCTTTCTACATTATGGGAGATGCTCCAAACCCCTCATCATCTTTCTTAAGTTGGACTCTAGAAGTTCCCTGTCTTTCTTGAACTGAGGAGCATAGAACGGGATACGGTGTTCCAGAAGTGGCCTCACCGGGACAGAATAGAGGAGGAGGTCACCTTCTTTGACCTGCTGGCCACGCTCCTTTTAATGCATCTCAGGATACCATTGACCTTCTTTGCCACAAGGGCACCCTGCTGGCTCATGGCCAACCTGTTGTCCACCAGGACACTCAGGGCCTTCTCTGCAGAGCAGGGCAGAGTAGAAAGGGCAAATATTCATTAGTGCTTTTCGTGCTGCTTTCTGATGTACAGATGGACATGAAAGATACTCATATGTAGGACAGCTTACCTTCATAGCTACCTCAACTTAAAGCACATAAAGATCATGACTCAGGTCCCTCAAGCCATCCATTTTCACTTACTACTTTTTAAGAATAAATTTAAGAATAAATTAATAGAATGGTTCATATTTGCTTTCTGAGTTATTAGGGCATGCTCACTACTGTTTCTCAGACATTCCTCTACAGTCTCTGTGCTTTTAAGTGTTAAATGAGACTTTCCTACAGTCTTTGGATACTTCTGAGCAGTGCTTTGAGGAGCAACAAACTTCAAGATGCAACATGTAAGAGAATACACTGTGAGAAAGTCAGAAGGCACTAGGGACTTCCACAAAGATAATGGGATGTCACAGCTGTATACAGCAGCTGGCTCATGAGTGAGTGTGTGCAGCTATAGGTGGGCACTGCACATCAGACCAGAGGCCCATGTTTATGCAGCATTCAGGTACAGACATTGTCACTGTATCTGTGCTGCTAATGTGAGCACCAAGCCCAAGTATAGCGATCTCATTCAGAGAATATGCACAGAACCACAGTTAGATCTCATGCACAAATCTCCAGCACAGACATAAATGGACTCATGTCCGGTCTTATGTTGGTGGGACCTTGAGGTGAAGTGTTGAAGGATGGAGATGTGTGGCTGAGGTTCACAAACAAACGAGGGAGGGCCTGTTAGACCCATGCAGGTGTGTATTCGTATCTGTGGGACTTGAGTGTGCAGTGTAGTTAAAAGTGCTTATGAATGGTGAATTTACATGTATACTCAGCTGATATCAAATATTGGCATGGGAGTAGTACTAGAAATTTGGGGATTTACATGAAGTTCTGAGAAAGATTTCAAGGACTGGAACTGAATGTGCTGCTTTTTTTTTTTTTTTTTTTTTCTCCAAGAAGATGAGTGTTTGAAGCAGGCACACCAGTAGAAAAGAGAGGTTTCATTCTGCGGACAGCATAGTTCATGTGTGCTTACACCATCACCAGCAGGGCAGGAAGTGCCTGCTGTCTGGTCATGTCTGTGTGGTGGGGGTACCTGGGCTCTATCCTCCACGAGGACTGCCATTTGCAGACTACCTTGATTTCCTCTGGAAGGACTCAGGCAACTGTTCAGAACAAGAAGCTCATTCTGCACAACACTGTACCAAAACCAAAACAAAACCAAAGCAAACTGACCTGCCAGCTGGCAGGTGTAACAGTCCCTGTGCTTGCAGACTGGTGAATACTGCCAAAGCACAGGTGTTTACCCGAGCTGGGGGGTGTAGACTGGGAGCATACTTGCACATGGGCAATTAGTCCTGAACAGCTGACAGCTAGCAGTGGGGCACAAAAAATATCTGCTGAAACAAAGCCTGTGTGGGTGCTGCTTCATACCACCTGTAGGGAGTGACCTACAGCTCAGATTTGGTGAAGGCCTGCAACATCACCAGTGCTATCTGTGCCACAAATTGCTGTGGGAAGCGCTCGAAAAGTTTCCAATTAGCAGTGCTTGTATCTTGGATTCATTTTACTAGCCGCTACATCATCACTGTGCAAACAGAAAGACCGATGCTGAGCTGATGGTAATTCTTTCCTTTTTTTTTTTTTTGAGGAGAAGGTCATGGCTGCGGCTCTTGGTTGGGCAGGGGCCCCTCTGAATGGAGCAGGGCTGTAGGCCTGCAGCTTGTGTTTGAGATGCATGAAAGCACACGTTGCTGAAGAGTGAGGTATGAATTCAGGTTCTCTTTTAAGGGGAGGTTAAGATTGTATGTAAAAGAGATGAAGGAAGAGGTTTTCTTTGTGGGAGGCAATGTTGATGAAGACGGGAGGATGTAGGACTTCCAGCATAAGGGCCTGCTGTAGGATGGAGCAAGGGTACGCAGCAGTAAGTTGGGGTGCTTGGATCCTAGATATCTCGTTGAAGTTCTTTACTTTTGAAGTCTGCCCTCTTTCCTGCTTCCTCTTCACCCTGTGGCCCTGCTCGCCTTCCTGCCTCTCATCCCCACAGCAGCCTTTAGGCCCAAGCAAATGAGCATAGCCTGTCGATGGCAGCAACCACATAGCAACAGCCTATCCCAGGTGGTGGGGGAACCCTCCTGGCACCAGGGCAGTGGGTTCAGCCCATGCTGGCCGGCACGGCTCGTGCTTTTGTGCTGCCGAAATCCTGCCTCAGAGCCCTGCGAGCACCATAGTTGCCACAGGAAGCCCAGAAGGTCTTCAGAACCCAGGGCAGAAACCTCAGGACAAGCTGCGTCTAAAAATCCAGCCCCAGCGTTGTATGTCTGGGATGTTCTTAGCTACATGCAAGCGAGCGAAGGGGACGCCCCACAGACACGCGTCCGTGCCGTGGGGAAACACGACCCCAACGACACGGGCACAGCACACCAGCGGGGCCGCTCACACAATCACCCCCAGCGGGGCCGTGGAAGGTTCTGGAAGGGTGCCTGCGGGTGCCCACCTGCGGGTACCTCACCCGGCTGCGGGGGACCAGCGGCCCCGGGGCAGGAGCGAGGGCTTCCCGGTACCGTCCCGCGCCCAGCCGCGCGCGGTCTCGGGTGCGCGCGTGTGCGCGGCGGGGGGAGCAGGGGGCGGACACAGTGGAAATTTCCACTCCCTGCAGCAGCCACAGCGGCTGTCGCGGCGGCGACAAGGAGGAAGGCGAGCGCAGGCCCC
>VXAB01003964.1:32740-51763 GCA_013399175.1 Odontophorus gujanensis
TATGGTATTTTTCCAATCATTTTTAAAGGGGCATCCCCATGTCAGGGTTTGGTTTTTTTTTTTTTTTTAAACTTGGCTTAACTGCAGGAGCTGTAGTAGACTTCTCAGGTGAGTCCCCTAGTGGAGAACTGCGGCAAGTGGAGCAAAGCTGGGGGCATCGCTGCACCCCCTCGCGGAGCAGCGCTCAGCCTGGTACCCATGTGTACCCTAGGTACGGGGATGGGATGCTTTTTGTTTCTGCACTCTTAATGTGGATGATGCCTTGTGCTACGCAGGCACTGTTAAGGCAGAACGGGGCAGAAAACATAGTGAATGTGGCATGGTGAGGTATGGTGAAGTGCTGCTCTGAAAGGACACTATGGAGTGCTGTGCTGGGGAGAAGCATCTTTGGTGCCTAGTGTTTGAGCACTGAGACCCAGGGGTAGTTGTAAAATGTTCCCAATGTGCTTTAATGCACTGAAGATCTAACATCTGCAACCTTTCTCTCTTTGACTTCTCTCTTTGACCCTTGTATATTCTTTCCTAATAGATGCATTTTAATTTTTTTCTCCTGCAAGCTGTGTTTGTACATCAAGTTTTAGTTCAAGAATATTACTGTTTTTAACCTACCCGTGTTGTTCTATGATTCTAAAATATAGGTAGTCAATCTCTAGGTGCTGTTTTATTGTTTGTTTTTTTAATAAGTATCTTACTACTGTTGCTTTTCTCATGCAGTGTACATTTGAAACAAATTTCTGTACGTACTGGTTATATGTTGCATAGTACTGCTGGATCCTGACGGATGGGTTGCTCTAATGGCTCCTTAATGATGTGTAATCTGAAGCATGATGCTAATTTACAATTGACCAAAATATGGAGACCTGATTTTGGTCTGAAATTACACAGCCCTGCAGAAGTTGGACCAATTGTACGCAGTGCTGAGTGAATTTCATCTCTCCTTAACGAGGACTCTAATGAAGCCACCCCAGGCAGATGCTCCCCATGCAAGTGTGTCAGTCCCTCTGTGCTGTGGCCGTGAGCTCTATACCTGCTTCAGGGTGAGCCTTGAGCAAGTGCAGGCTCATCTGCTGTGTCCCTGGTACCCCTTCTTAACCACCAGCTCCCCTGCCCCATCTTCCTTATGCTTCACTGTTAACTCTTGTGGGCTCTCCCAGCAGCTTGAGTGCAAACCTCTTCAGAACTGCAGTCTGGTGGATTTCCATAGCTCTCTCTTTGGAGGCAAGCACTAGTTCTCTGGGGTTCCCCCCACCCACAGTTGTTTTTCACAGTTGCCTTGGCATTTGCATAGACCTAGTTAGAATGAACTCCCCTCAAATCAGTTTCGTTGCTTTAGGTTCCCTTGTTCTGTAGTACTCCTGTGTTAAGCTGGCAGTCCCTCTCTTGTGTGTGGCTTCTGTTGTGAGTGATAGGGTGTGTGGTGCAGCAAGGATTCTTCATATCCAGCTGACCTCTGAATTCTCTGCTTGTTCAGTGTGGCCCTGCAGTCCCATCTCATCTGTTCCTTTTCCACTTAGTGGATCTCCTCAGTCTCTCTAGCTTTCCTCCTGTTGCCGTAAAAATGCAGTACCTGAAAGCTGAGGGGGAAGAAGGAAAACTTGCACTACTCAAACTTTCTCACCGGCTGGTGCACTGTATTGATCTGAAGGATTGTGGCTTTATTCTGCTCAGAGCTGAGGAGCCGTTCCCTGTCCTGTCCTGTAGGTGGTGTGCAGTCATGTATCAGACTTGTAGCAAAAATCTCCGTGAGTTGTCCATGGGCTGTCCTCAATCAGCAAAGAGACCTGTCTGACTCTAAAGAAACCCGAATTAATAAAAATCCCTGAAAGGCTCTCCCAAGTAGATTAATTTAGGAAAAAATATTAAAACAAAAAAAAGACCCATTTTTGTGGTGTCACTGTATTTGAGAAGTAGCTGCAGTGGGAGCATTTGGGTAGAGTGAGGAGGAAGAGATACTCTTGCAAAGGCAGGGAGTGATACCGGGGAAGTGAGGTAACTGTAACTTACAGTGGAAGTCGTTTATTTTTCATGTTTCTTTTGCTTTCTATGCTCAAAGTGCAAGTAAAAAATAGTGTGATAGCAGGCTTGTTACCATTTCTTAGAAGCATGTGTGTGTGAAGGTGCACTGCTTACACTCAGGAGCCTGAGTCAAAGGCTGCAGTTGTGTGGAAGGGATGCAGAGTGAAAATACAGTTCTTCATCTTTGGCTCCAAGTAGTGAAGTTTAGAGCATGATTTTCTAATTATTTCTGCCTTTCTCCCAGGAGAGCAGTCAGCAGGGGGGTTCTGGAAGCAGGAAAGGATAGTGACCCATTGGTGGGTGTGCTGGAGCTCCAGTCTCTGAAGAATGAGCTGTTCTTGCAGGGAGCTTTCCTTCTGGTCCTGCTGCGTATCCCTTGGGAGTCTGGGGAAGGAAGGAAGTGGGGAATGGGAATGGGAAGGGGTAGGAAGAACTGGAAATGGCTTCCTCTTGCTCTGCTGCTGTTTTGCAGACCGACCGCAGGGCGGCAATGCGAGACACCCCACGTGGGAGCCAGCAGCCTGGGGAGCGTAGGACAGACAGAACAGGCGGAATCCCCGTGCTGTGCTTGCTGCTGCCCGACTGGCAAGCTGGGACAACCCTCTGCGACAGGACAGCGTTGTGACCGCAGCTGCAGAGAATGGGCACTTGAAAACTCTTTTCTAGTAGAGGATCTTGCTGAAAATTAGAATATCAATATTTTTGTTAGCATTGTATAATCATTTGAGTTGGAACAGTCCTTTTAAAGATCATCTGGTCCAGTTCCCCTGCGGTGGATGGGGACACTTACAGCTAGATCAGGTGCTCAGAGGCCTGTCTGGCCTGACCTCAAATGTCTCTAGGGATGGGGCATCCATCACCTCTCTGGGTGACCTGTTCCTGTGCTCTCCCCCACTTCATATGCAATGAAGGCATCGTGATTTAACACCTGGTTACCTTATTACAGCCATTCCCTGGGCTAGGGAGCCCCTCCATCCATCTCTGTAGCCCTTCGGTGCACCTGGACTCTCAGTTTGACCAGCATACTCACACAGTGTAACTGGTGTTCAGCACCTGTTTGCTGTCTTCTGAGCTGCTTGCTGCTTTTCAGAAGTTGGCTACCTGCTGTGAAGATCGTTCTTCTATTTTAAGAAAGCTGAAGTAATGGGCAATAGTGTTACTTGACATATTGGCTATTACACTTAATTGCTATGTAGGCAGCTGCAGCAATTGGGCTTTTGATATTTTAGTTGCTAGGAAAAGAAGAGGGGATGAAGAGAGCCGTAAGCAGGCAGATACTGTTTTTATTTTTCTTATTTTTTGATGGACTCACCTATTCTTACCACTGAATTATGCCTTTCCTGTCCACTCTTGCACTACCACCCCCGTTTGGTTGGTTGAAATTATGAGTTTTCTTCTATTTCCTTTAGCTTCTGTAGTAGGTTGAAGTAGGCTCTTCATAATATGTGTAGCAGGGGAAGGAGTTCTGTGGCAGAGGCCCTGGAAAGCAGACCAAATAGTTGGAACTAGAAGAGAAGATTGGAAAGCTACAGGATCTGCAGTTGACTCTCTTGTAAGAGTCAGCTTTTTGTTTTCTGCCTTAAGCATTACTGTCAGAATTACTGGAATTCTGCTGTGTGATGCAGACAGCATTTGGGAATTATACCCTCTTAGCTGACACTTGCCATTTTTCTTTCCTGGGATCCAAGAGTAGCAGGTTTCTGACACGTGTGTGATATTTGCCTGGTTTGTATATGGGGGAGGTAAAAGATTATTATTTTTTGCAAAGTTGTTTAAACCTTTTTATAGCAGGTAGTTGTTAGCAAGATGCATTTGGCAAAATTGTCTTAAGTGAGTAATAAGATGATGGTAGGAATTAAGATAATCAGAAATCTCTTGGTTTATACAGGCTTGTTCCATTACACACATTCAATCACTGAACTTGCTGGTTACTCTGCGGCTCTTGTTGCCTGAAAATAGAGCAGGGCTGTAGACAGGCTGTTGTGCATGTGCTGGGCCCAACAGACCTCAGTGAGATTTGACTAGCTGCTCTGCAGTGGATAGATGTGGCAGCTTAAACTTTTAAGATAAGAATTCCACTTTTTGTTCCTGCTACTTATTCACTGTGCTGTTCTGTCTTGGCTGTACATCTCCTCTCATTTGTTCATTGTGTGTGTACGCATCAGATACATATGATCAGGGACAGGCTTGTAAACTTCAGCATGGGAGTAGTTTGTATTCTGGCCTTCATAAATGAATGAAGGAGAACTTGTGTTGATAAAATCACATCATTGCTCTCCATTAGAAGAACTCTCAAGAGTGACTTGCTCTTTAAGATGTCCTTTGTATCAGACTTGTCTGCTGAATTAACTCAAGGATGAGTGTGTGTGTATTCTTGCTTTTTTCTAGTACATAATATGTATTCTATAGTATTGAAAGTTCTTGCTGTCTTACATACTCTTTCAGGAGATGATTTCCTCAAATTTCCTTGTTCCAGTGCTGTACACTGGCACTTTGTTGATTATTGATCAAGTCACTTGTCTTGCTTTTTGTCAAATTACAGACTTAGCAGATAGTTAATTCTGTGACCCACAGCTGCTCGCACCTGCTCTTCTACAAATCTCTGGTGGAGGAAGCATTGTTTAAGTGGAAGCAGTGGTTAGCATTGCTTCTACTAACTTCTAAGAGCAGCAGGAGCTACTGGGTTATTCACTTCAAAGCTACCTGCCCCATGGAACATATCTCTGGTGTGCCTCCTGTAGGAGAGTCAGTAATGAGGTGGAGGGGGCAAACAGTGAAAAGGAGGGCAGGTAGGTAAAATACAGCTAGCTATGCAGAAGTCTGACAGGAAAGATGAGAACTAAACTTGCACAGATCTTGCCTTACTTACTGTATTTTAAGGGGTGTCTGCTATGGGAACATTAGTTCAAATTCTGGAGCTGGAAATGAGATATTACAGAAGTGTGTTGTCCCAGTTGAGGAGAGGGAACAGAAACATGCATGGGGGTGGCAAACTGTCATGAATGCTAAAAATGTAGTTCTTCACATTGACACGGGAACTGCTGTTTTTGTTATTTCTCACATCCTTTCTTTTTTTTTTTTTAATCTTGGCTTGTCCACTTGCAAGACAGTCTTTGTGCTTCAGTCATAAGAACATTCAAGGAATAATAAGCATAAACTAAGGTACATGCAGAGCATGGATGGAGGATGGAAGTATGTTGAATGGAGTTTGTTGAGACTACTTAAGCAAAAGTTGGGTAGCACTCACTGTAGGTAATTAGCAAGTTAGATTTAGAATCGAGTTGTTCTTTAACCAAGATAACTTCATTTAATACTCATTTTGTTGCCTTGAAGTGCCTTAGGATAAGAAATCTTGCAGGAGCGTTGTCAGGCTAAGAAGTTAGAGGGGCCTCAGAATCGGATTCTACTGTTAAAAATGCCTGAGAAACTTCAGTCTCAACTGACAATAAAATTTGTGATGCTTTGTCTTGTTGGAAAGATTGTGGACAGCCATAAATGTGATAGGAACATGGGGAAGTCCTGAATAAGCTTTGAGTGTGTATTACGTGGGTTTTTTTCTTTAACCTTGAATTTCTGAGAAGAGTGACTTCATTTTCTGTCCAGTTGTGTGGTGACTCACATTTAGTGATCATTTCTTTCTTTAAGTAGCCTATGAAGTTCCTGCTCTCTTAGTCAAAATCATCTTCAAATGATGTGAACCAACACGTTTCTCTGAATTAGGAGTTGTTTCAATAAACTGCTGAATGATAGCAACCACCAACTAGATTGTGTCTTTGTGCCTTGCAGCTTAAGAAAAATAATCTTCAATAGTAGTAGAGATGTACAGTGCTTTCTGATGGCTTGTGTGCATTTAATAGAACATTGGCATTTGTCATCTACACACAGAATACAAGTTTTCTGTGGTCCCAAGTCCTCTATGGAAGTCAAGTATTTGCATGTTTTTTTCCTTTATACTTTTTCTTGCTATTGATCTTAATCACTGACTACTTAAACTAATTTATCCACAGGTTAATAACACTTGCAAGAAGCAGTGGAAATGTTGGTGCTTCTGAACATCGATAGGCCACTACAAGAAGGAATTTGAGTCTTCAGATTCAGTGTTACTCTGCAGCTGCCAATGTAGTATGTCACCTTACATCTTTACAGACTTACCTGGCATGCTGAATTCTGCCTGATGCCAGAACCTTCTCCCTTTCTCCACTGCTTGGGGGAGACACCCCTTCTCACTTTCCTTTAAAATTACTTTCTTTCCCTGTTAGTCCTGTTGTGCTCTTGATTTTGTTATTGTTGACCATGTGCTTTCTCTGTACTCTCCTTCCTCTTCTGCTTCTAGTTCCTATGTACAAGGAAGATCATCTGTCTTTCTGCATTTGCAAGGAAATGCATGGCTTTCTACCTGAGGGAGTGAGGAGCCGCTTATAGTGATCCATCTGTGGGCTTCTGAGCTTCTAGTAGTCATCTGCTGGAGTTTGGTGAAGACACAAATCCCAAAATAACAGAATGATTTTGGTTGGAAGGGACCTTAATGATCATCCAGTTGCACTCCCTCTCCCTTGCCGTGGGCAGGGCTGCCCCCCAGCAGCTCAGGCTGCCCAGGGCCCCATCCAACCTGGCCTTGAGCGCCTCCAGGGATGAGGCACCACAGCTTCTCTGGGCAGCTGTGCCAGTGCTTCACTGCCCTTTGGGTAAAGAATTTCCTCCTAATCTAAATGTTGTCCCACCCCACTTAGACCTGTCACTGTGTAAAAAAAGTTACTTTCCCTGAAGTTTATAAGCTCCCTTAAAGTACTGCAGGAAGACACAGTGCAGTCTCCCTGGAGCCTTCTCTTTGCCAGACTGAACAAGCTCAGCTCTATTAGCCTTTCATCACAGGAGAGCTGCTCCAGCCCTCTTATCATCTTCATGGCCTCCTCTGTACCTGCTCCAACAGCTCCTCATTGTTCTTGCAATGGGTCCCCTGGGTATGAATGCAGTGCTCCATATGGGGCCTCATGAGGGCTGAATGGAGAGGGACAACCACCTCCTTACTGGCTGTTTGACTTCTGATATAGTCTGGGATACAGTTTGCCATCTTGGCTGCAAGCATGTGTTGAGCTTTACATCCACTAGGCCTCCTATGTCCTCCTTCCAGGCTCATTGTATTTGGAATTGTCTTGCTCCAGTTGTCGCACCTTGCGCTTGAAAATCCATTGCTGTTTGCAGGTTTGCAAACCTGCACAGGGAGACTGTTGGGTTTAAAGTCCAATGGCTTCACCCCTCAACCATCATAACCCCTTAATGATACTATGTGTTTGCCCGGAAAGGTTGGCCCAATTTTTCAGTGGTGTTGAGCAGCTGTACTTAATCTCAGAGCTGATAATATGGTCCCCTGCGTAGGCACTGTCCAGGTCTTTTTGTCTGACAAGGAGAAGAGGAAGTGCTTACCTACTAATTTTCTTTAAACTGGTAGTCTGTTAAAAACTGAAGTTGATGGTCTAGATCTTCAGATGAGCAGACTACAGCATGCCTAGGTAGGTGTGAGAATAGGGTCTTTCTATAGGCTTTTATTTTAACGAATAAAAATGAATTTTCAGCATCTTCATCCTCTTAGATGTGTGAAGTTTTGGGAAGAACAGTAACAAATAATCCACTATTCCTGGTATAATACAGGAGACTTAAGAGAAAAGAAGTTGTCTGAATGTTGAAGTCACAGGCAGCAGCTTGAAGTGGCTTGCTGAGACACTGCTTATGATGTGGATTTTGGAAAATAAATTATCTGCCTCTTGGTTTGCAGTTCTTTAACTGTGTTGTTGCTTTGTGTTCTGTGTGATCACTGCCAGTAAAGCTGCATCCTCTTTCCTGTGCTTGCTTTCTTTCAACTTCATTTGTAACTTGGTGAAGTTCCTGGATACATGTATGTACCTTTGGGGAAGGTTCGGGGGAGTCTACTATACTAGTGCTGTAAGTTACACTGACCTTGAGCTTCATATGGCCTCACAGTGTTACTGCTTCTGTGAGAGACTGTAATAGCATTACATTTCTGACAGGCAAATGTGATGCAGCTGCCTGAAGTGAGATGTAGTTCTTTCTGCTGAACTGCATGCTGTGAGGCTACTTATTTCTCTTCTATCTTCTTCATCAGTCCTTTACAATCAGGAAGAATGTGCTACAGGGTAACCTTCTTTTTCTTCATCTATAAAATGATGAAGAACTGGAGTAATTCCTGAGGTCCCGGACAAAGAAGTGCATTGCATGCTTGTCGTAACTCCTTTGACTGACTTGAACTATGCACCCTGAATCAAATGAATCAAACTTTTGTGGTGGTGACAGTTTACACATGTACCTCTGTGGCACCTGTGTTCTCCAGGGCTGAAGGTGTGATAATGTGGTATTGCTTCAGGGCAGTGTCTCAAACAGGCTGAACTAGGTAGTTGCCCATTTGGATAACTCCAACACGTTGAGCTGCTAGAAATGTCATTTCAGACTTACTTATTAAATGTTACAGATACTCTTCTGCCTCTGAGTTTGCTTCCTTTGCTGAGTCAAGTTGGTTTTGGGTGCTGTTCTAGCCTGACCTTTCTGATCCAGTTTATCATTTATGAGGGCAAGTGCTGAAAGTCTGTTTCTGGATGTTTAGGGTAGTGCTGGGCAGCCCCTGCCCTTTCAAAAGATGTGTACTACATAAGGAGAAGTTGAAATGCGTCAGTTGGTTCTGTTATCTATGAGAATGCGCTCAGAGGGTTGGATATTGTGCAGGCCTGCTCAAAACATCAAATCTTCATTCCTTTTTTTTTTTCCTTTTTTTTTTCTTCCCACCTTTTTGGGAGAGAGAGTGTTAATATTTTCTGTGCAGGGATTGAGTCTGGAAGTTTGGGTATGTTCCTCTTACACAGGTGAGTTGTTCAATAGGTAAGGCACCACTAGATTGAATTA
The DNA here is from genome assembly GCA_013399175.1 of Odontophorus gujanensis. Classification (NCBI taxonomy): domain Eukaryota; kingdom Metazoa; phylum Chordata; class Aves; order Galliformes; family Odontophoridae; genus Odontophorus; species Odontophorus gujanensis. Next base: position 41,669 of record VXAB01003964.1, read on the forward strand.
ACTTGCCCCTGTTTGAAGAAGGTGGGAGTGAAGAAATCTTACTTCTAGGAAGGATCCTCAAAATTACTTTATGAACAAAGCTATGTACTTAATTTGCTAACAAGCAAGAGTGTAGACTACTGTGTGTGTTATGTGGCTACTTGTATCTTCAAATTAACCCTTAAAGCATTGGTCACTCGTACTAGCTCTGTAAATGCAAGTGAGTGAGGAAATAAAATAGGAAGCCTCCCATCTGCAATGAAGAGAAATAAACTAAGCACAAACCAAAGTTGCTTCAGGGCTGGAACAGTCTGATTCTGGCATTTTTAAAGGCCCATCTTATTAGAAAAGCACTGTGGAGAAAGTTTTCTTTTAAAACAATCATAAAAATTTCTCCTACAAATCCCACCCTAAATCTGCTTCACATTATCTAGCATCTCTTCAGGGATTTTGAAACTTTTTTTTTTTTTTTTTGCAACACAGGCTGCCTGTTGGAGGCATGAGCATTGTTTCACCAGAGTTGTAACCTTGTATCTTCACAGCAGAGGGAAAAACGTTTTGCATCTCTGATAGGATCCAGCCAGAAAAAAGCTCTAGGGAAAAAAAAATCACAGTTCTTGGCAGCAGGGCTGTCTTTTTTTATTATTATTATTTGTTTTTTTTTCTTTTTTTTTTTCTGTGGATTCCCCAACGTGTATTGTTCTACTAACTTGAGATTAAACTCCCATGGAATGTCTCAAAAGTCCTTCCTAAGACTTGAGGTCATAACTTGCTGAAAGTTCAGAGGGACGTGTCTCATTTTCGTAATGAAAAAGAAGTTCCAGGGTTATTTTAGAATTAGGTCTAATAAGAAACTGGTACAAAAGACTACTTTAGTACAGTAATTTAGTGACAGTGCAGCAAATTTGTGGCAGCTCCTGAAAACTTTACACCTCCCTGTTCAAGCAGGCTGAACCCTGTAAATTTCAGATGTTGATTGCGAAGGTGATGGTTCAAACCTCTGTAGGCTGCTTGTGTAAAATGAATGATTTGGCTGTACCTTCCAGTGGAAAATACTCAAGAAACTTCACGTATTGTTTATTTTAGTTAGAATGAGCCTGTAGTAGTTTGGCATGTATCCCACCTGAGAAATATCACAATTTATTCAAGGGCAGCTGCATATTCTACTTACGCTCTTGTAGGGGGTTTGTGCTTGTGTAATGGTCTTATTATGAGCTGGCTAACTCTTTTATCATATAGGCATAGTTTCACTGGATATTTTCATATTTCATAAATGTTTCTGTGTAGTATAACTTTGCAGGGTCATTGATTAGCCTACAGGGAAAATGTTGAGAAGTGAACTGAAGTTCAAGTCCAAGATTTTTTCAATAAGCAAGTGAAACAGTAGGAGAGGGATAATATAGATTCTTGCTATTTCTTTAGCTTGCCCATTATTCTGACTCTGTATAGGTTTTCTTCTTCTCCACTGTGTTATTTCTTCTGCTTCTCTTAAAATATTTATATTTTTGGTGCAAGCATATACACTGTGAGGTGGTAGCACTTGAAAACTTAGAGGAATATAGTACAAGAAACAACAGTATGAAAGTGTTACTCAGAAGTGCGTAAAACTAAGAATACTAGTGCATAACACTAGTATGTTATGGCATCCTATGATCTGAATTATTTTAGAAGTTTGTGTTGGATTAAACTAAACCATTTAACTTGTGCTGCATTTGTGAGTGGGGGTAAACGTGAATTCTTCTATGGAAGAATTTGAAATACATCTGTGGCTTGAGGCTTATGAGCATGATAAATTTAGCACAGTACTGTAATCAGCCCATTTTGTGCCACGTCTCCGTAGTCTCTCATTATTGACTATAGCTGCCGCAGAATGAATATGTGTATTCTCATGTGGGTTTGTGGTGGTGGTGGGGAACCCTTATTATCTTGTTCTGATCCTGAGCTACTCTTGAAAAACAGCCAGCTTGTACAAATAACTTGATTGTAATTTTCTCCTTAAGGCTGAAGTTAACAGTTTGTTGTAAGCCTTTTTTAAAATACATCTGCCTTAACGAGAAGCATACGTTCTTACGTCAGCATCTTTGCTGCCTTCAGTAAGACAGACAGGGTATGTGTGTATTTTCAATCTTAACTACAGCTTATTATGGTCTATTTGATAACTTTTAATGTTTAAATTTTTTTTAAAAAAAGCAAAATGAATATGCTAGGAAAGTACCAAAGAGGAAACAACCCAAATAGTGGTATGTTATTCATGTGTTTGTATTAATCAGAGGTGCATTAATAGGAAAAGGTGTGCTTTCAGCATGGTACCCAAGCACTTTTGCAAAGGAAATAGAAGGCGGAGTGCCTAAAACTGATGTTTGTAGGCCTCCTAAGGCTGATAGACCTTACGTTCACCTTATCTGTGATTTGTGTGCTTGCCTTTGTTAGTGGATGAGAAAGAGAAGTGGTGTCAGTCCTTGTTCTTTACTTCTCTGTAATAAGCTTGAATACCAAGGCTGTGCTTGTTTACCAGAGGGAGCAGAAAAACTTCATGTCTGGCCCTCCCATAAGCCATCAAATGATTTTGGGTGGGTAGGCAAATGATACTTTCCAAAGCAGAACTGGGAGAAAGGGGCATCTTGTCTCCATAGCAGAGATAGGAATCATTGTGCAGCTCTTTAATGCCCCCTTTCTTTCCCACCCATTCAGTTTTCTTGACAGCAAATCTTTTTATTATCCCTTTGCCTCCACTTTGAGCCCTTCAATCCCAGGTGTTTAAATGAGTTTCCATGTTCACTGGTGTGCTTTAGTAGAACAGGGCATGGTTTGGGGGTTCGGGAATAGAACAACAGGATATGCTTTGCCTCCAAACCTGCCTCTGGTGTTAATGTGATCCTTTTCGTGCTTAAGTACAGATGGGTTGTACTGGGAACTGGAAGTTACCAAAAACCATCCAGTCTTTCATCGTGGTACCTGGAGTGCTCCCAAAGGATGGTGAAGCCACATGGGTGCAGACGTCAAAAAAGCACATGGAAGATAGAGATACCCTAAAGCTGGATGTGAGGCATAGTTTTGCTTTTGTCATCTGGATGAGCAGGACTTTATCTTCGCTCACAGGATGTGTAATACGTATGAAGAGCTTTCAGAGTGAAATATAACCCTATTATAATCTGTACCCTAGGCAGGTGCAAGCTTGCTTAAAACCTGTGGAATAACCTTGATTCTCCAGGCAACGATAAATTTATGTTGTTTCTTGACAGCATTATGTCTTTGTAGTTCTAGTATCCAGCTTGCGTCTTGAGTGCATGCGTATGACATCAGGATCTATTAAGATTTGTAGGTGCAATGCTAGAGCAATACAGGAGATGACTAGCCAGGTTAAAGTTCCTTTGTGTTTTTTCTTTTTCCCTAAGATTGTCTGAAAGGGGAAGACCTTTTTAGTGGCTTGAGAAGCAGAATCAAGAGACTGTAAAGCAAAGATTAATGAAAATGTATTTCTGTTTCTTGCCTTGTTTGGGGGAATTTGGGTCACTCAATAGTTTGGAATTGCTGTGCATCTTAAGGTGCTTGTTAAAGTTGACTTATAAAAGGCATAACTTCTTAGTTTTACAAGTACTGAATTTGTGTTTATTATGGATTGCTTAAATACAATATGGATTGCAGGAAATTTAAGGGGGAAAATCTGTGGTGTTCAGTCATTGTTTTACTAGACTTCAAATTTTTTCTCATTACTTCATGAAATTCTCCTCTAATTCAATCTTTGTCTTTTGTCTTTGCTGCCTTGCAGGGTTGGTACAGTAGGCCTCACTAAACTTAGCTGCAACTAAGAATTTCTCCTACATCAACTGAGTTAAGGCTGATGCTCTTGTGGAATGTGGATTAAAAGTGCGTGCTAAGTTCCAAATTTCCATTTGAGAAGCGGAGAAACTAAATGTACCACAACCACCAGCATCAGGACAGCAAACCAAGGGACAAAGAATTTGATCCGCAGTGTTGATACATGTTAACTGGTTCACGTGTTGCTTAAGAGACGTTTGCTGGGGGGCGAGAAGTGGACATCAGCTGTACGAAGTCATTTTGTTTACAAAAATGAGGGCTTCTTTGGAAACAGCAGACATTGCCATTGTGGCACTGTACTTCGTGCTTGTAATGTGCATAGGTTTTTTTGCCATGTGGAAATACAATCGAAGCACCGTAAGTGGCTACTTCTTGGCAGGGCGTTCTATGACCTGGGTAGCGATTGGTGCATCTTTGTTTGTGAGCAATATTGGAAGTGAACATTTCATTGGGCTCGCAGGATCTGGAGCGGCAAGTGGATTTGCAGTAGGTGCATGGGAATTCAACGCCTTAATGCTTTTGCAGCTTTTAGGATGGGTCTTTGTCCCTGTCTACATCCGGTCAGGAGTGTACACCATGCCGGAATACTTGTCCAAGCGTTTTGGAGGGCATAGAATCCAAATCTATTTTGCAGCATTGTCTCTAATTCTTTATATCTTCACCAAACTTTCAGTTGACTTGTATTCAGGGGCACTTTTTATTCAAGAATCGCTAGGTTGGAATCTCTATTTGTCGGTAATCCTCCTTATTGGAATGACTGCACTGTTGACTGTGACCGGAGGTCTTGTGGCTGTCATCTACACAGACACCCTTCAAGCTCTGCTTATGATTATTGGTGCCCTCACACTTATGATCATAAGTATTATGGAGGTTGGTGGGTTTGAAGAAGTTAAAAGAAGGTACATGTTAGCATCACCAAATATTACGTCTATCTTGTTAACCTACAACATTTCCAATACCAATTCCTGCAATGTGGACCCAAAGCCCGACGCTCTTAAAATGTTGCGTGAGCCAACAGATGAAGATATTCCCTGGCCTGGATTTCTGCTGGGACAGACTCCAGCTTCTGTCTGGTACTGGTGTGCTGATCAAGTCATAGTGCAGAGAGTTTTAGCTGCAAAAAACATTGCTCATGCCAAAGGATCCACTCTGATGGCAGGCTTCTTAAAGTTGCTGCCAATGTTTATTATAGTTGTCCCGGGGATGATTTCACGAATACTGTTTGCAGATGATATCGCCTGCATTAATCCAGAACACTGTTTTCAAGTCTGTGGGAGCAGAGCCGGATGCTCTAACATTGCCTATCCACGTTTGGTGATGAAACTTGTGCCGGTTGGTCTTAGGGGACTGATGATGGCTGTGATGATTGCTGCACTGATGAGTGACCTGGACTCTATATTCAACAGTGCCAGCACCATATTCACGCTTGATGTCTACAAACTCATTCGGAAGAGTGCAACGTCTAGAGAACTGATGATTGTAGGAAGAGTCTTTGTGGCATTCATGGTAGTTATAAGCATTGCCTGGGTCCCCATAATTGTTGAAATGCAAGGTGGTCAGATGTACCTTTATATTCAGGAGGTAGCAGACTATCTGACCCCACCGGTGGCTGCTCTGTTTCTTATGGGTATATTTTGGAAGCGTTGCAATGAACAGGGAGCATTCTATGGTGGAATGGCTGGGTTCATCCTTGGAGCGATACGGTTGATACTGGCATTTATCTATCGTGCTCCGGAGTGTAACCAGCCAGACACTAGGCCAAGCTTTATAAAAAACATCCATTACATGTATGTTGCTACAGCTCTGTTCTGGATCACTGGAATTGTGACCTTTATAGTGAGCCTTCTTACACCTCCGCCTACAAAGGAACAGGTTCGAACAACCACTTTCTGGGCTGTGAGAAACAGGAATGTAAAAGAGAATACTGCAAAGGGGGAACGGTACAAAATACAAGAAAAGAACATCTTGAGGTGCAATGAAAATGCTAATCATATCATTCCAAATGGCAAATCTGAAGACAACATTAAAAATATTAAACCTGAGGATATCAATCTTCTGGTTACTTGCAGAGATGACAGCAACCCGGTGATTTCTGTAAGTCACTCTGAAGTTGAGACACCAGTTGATTGCTATTCGAATGGACAAGCGGCTTTGATGGGTGAGAAAAAGCACGAGGAAGAAACTGATGATAAAGAGAGACATTTGAAATTCATAGATTGGTTCTGTGGCTTTAAAAGTAAAAACATGAACAAGAGAGCTGTTCGGGAGATGGAGGAAGAGACTGTTTGTTTACGAATGCTGGAAGAGACTCCAAAAGTTAAACTATTACTAAATACTGGACTGGTCTGTGTCTGTTCGCTTGGAATATTCATGTTTGTCTATTTCTCTTTGTGAGTGAATAGTGAACTTTTAAGGGTATGGCTAAACATACAGAAGTTGATACAGGTCTCTGGAGATTTTTTTTATTTTAATTTTTATTCTTTCCAAACAACATAACTGCAACCCAGGCATTGTTTACGCTATAATTGTAAAATCAGCTCAACTTTAGCATATTTAGAGACCATTTGAAACATATTGTCCTATCTGCTGAACACAGGATTTGTTGTGTGGTGTCTTTCACCCTTTTTCTTCCCCCTCTCCCCTGTTTGCAGTACTAATCTTTTCTTTTTTTCCATGTTCACATGTGTAAATATACCAAAGGTAGGCAGGTGGCTGTGTTTGAAGTCAGGCAGTTCTAGAGTTCAGTCAACATTAAGATGAAGATAACAAGTAATCATTTACCTTTGTGTAAAATATGGATGATTAGAGCTGTGTCAAAAGGTTTTAAATGCAAAGTTGTGATGCGCATCATTGTATTGTTGTTCTTTGTAACGTGACAGTGTTATCTTGGCCAACATAATACTTATGAATTTTGCTCATCACTTCCAGTGTTTTCAGCTTCTCAGTTCTCTTACGGCAACAACGGAATGATAGTTTTCTTGTAGTAATTTCAAATGTGATGTCTGTTAGTAGCTTTCTGTCGTTCTTCCCTGTAAGGAAATGTTTATCTTTTGATCTTTATCCGTTGTAAATTGCAGTACTGAAAAGCTGTTATATTTAAAAGAAAGAAACCCTGGAGGTGACTAACTGGCAATGGAAGAGAGAGGAATAGGGAGGTGAAAAAAGATTCTCTTTATTGTCATTTTATAGTATATTGAAGTGGAAGAATATACATTCAATGTTGACAGTCCCCAACACTTTTGCCTTACATTGTCGCTGACATAATTAGGGTTAACCTCTTTATAGAGAAAAATCTATACATAGGCTCTACGACATGAGAAAGGGAAAAGTGAGATTTTACTTATCTTAAGTTTGGTAAACACACTGAAATACAACTCTTTTTCCTCCATGATGTTTGTAAAAGGGAATGCTCCACAACCTTACCACTGCTGAATGCTGAGTCTAGAAGGGGAGAAAACAAAGGAGAGGGGAAGGGGAGATGAGGGAAAGAGGTGGAAGGTCCCTGTTTTCCAGAGTCACATCCAGGGGAATTGTTTGGGGGAACCTAACTGACCAGGCTGAAACACTGTGAGGGGCCATGCTGACAATGTCAAATGTGGTTTAAGGGTCCAGAAATGTTTCCTCGGCACAGACAAATTTCTTAATAAACTTGAGAAAAAATAGTTCTGTAGAGATAAAATTTGGGTTAATCTTGCCATTGACTGATGGAGACAGTTTGTTTTCCTGTACAGTGGAGTGGATCCTGTAAGCTGCAGGCTGTCTAAATAGCTTTTAGCAATATGATGTATGATGTGTATTTTCAGGTAAACTCATTAATGCTTGGTTTTGTGGAGGATTTTTTTTTGTTTGTTTGTTTGCTTTGAAATCAATTGACTCCCATTAGCTCTGAGACTTTAATCTGAGGATGGGATATCTCACCTTCCTCCACTTCATTTAGTTGTTGCCGCTGTGAAGTAGAACACTCTAACTGGAACCCTGTTGGAATGTATCTAAGAGAGGAGAGTTACCATACCTGAGTCTTCATGTAAATACCAGTGTGACATGGCACATTTTCTTGCAGTTTGTGGCTCACTTCATTCAGAAAAAAAAAAAAAAATTAAATCTTTCTTAATGATAAATTCTAGTGTGTGAAGTATGTTAAAGAAATCTCAAGTTTATTAGTGGGTTGAGTTGGGAATAATGATACTGTATGTAAAAGACATAAAACATTGTTAACTGTTTCTATGCAGGATAAAATAATCTAAGACAGAGCTTGACTGATGTGAAAAATGACTTGTAGGATAAGAATAAGCCTCACACTATTGATATTTTCTTGAAAAGCCTAGGTGTGCCAGATTTGGCACAAGGGAGGAGAGACTCACATGCCGGGCACTGTCCCTTACTAACTTGGCTTGTCTTTCTGTCAGCAGCTGGTATTTGGGTTTTCCAGAGCAGTCTTTTTTGGCTCAAATACTAACAAATGCATTACCACCTAACCTGTGCAGTTAGGTTAGCTCAGGGACCCTTCTGCTTGGCTGCCCTTGCTTCATCCTTGCTTACTTTTTTCCTGGGTGCCTTATGTAGTTATGAAGCTGAAGGCATGGCTTTTAGTGCCACCTAAATAGCAATTTGCTTATAATGTGTTTTCCCAGAGTGTTTTTCCCTCCTTTTTCCCCAAGTCATTTGCTATTTAAACAGAACAGTGTTCTATTTAAATAGTCAATGCATGGGATGCATGTATCCTAATCAGTATAACTGCAGTCAGATCCGTGGTGAAATTGATCCTTTGATCGTCATATGGAGTCATAGTCTTTCCCAAATGTACAGTGCAGCCTTTGACTGTTGAATCTAAGATACTCAATATTCCTGTTAATACATTCTTACTTTTGCTGAACTAACAAGTTGCCAAATCAATGTAAGTGATAATTGACAGGCAGTTAGAATCTTCATGAAGTAATACTCTCACCTTTAAAACTTTTACTGAGAAGAAGCTTTTAAGTAAATTATTTATCTGGTGTTTTTTTTTTCCTCTTGAGTCATTTACAAACATTTCTACTCTCTGCCTATTGTCGGCCTCTTCAGTCGTGTTCTGTTTCCCTGTTTTAGAGGTTATAGAACTTGCCCTATACTCTTTGCTGCACGTAACCACTTAATAAAATCCCTTTATTCTCCCAAAATTTAAGGCTTCAAGCAAACTATTGGTGAACAAATGGCTCACCCAGTGTTAGAGACTATAGCTTAAGAAGTTGCTCGAGGGTTTTTTATAGCGTAAACATGCCTTTGCTAATTTTCTGGTCATGATCTACGTACAATCCTGGTTAATATGTTTGGGTCTGAACACCAAGTTTTTGGTCTGGTATAACTGCAGTTCATCCCATAATGGCCAATCAGTTCCATACATGTTGATGACTGGCCTCCTCTGAGGTGGGACTGGCTAACTGCATGGGGGCAGAGCCAGGGTGATGCTTGGCTTCCCTCTCTGCGGCGAGGGGTTTATTTATTGCTTGAACCTAGAATGACAGTCTTGAAGAAGTCATTTTGGAACTACACCTTTTTTGTTGTTTTTTTTGTTGTTTACCCTTAACTTATTTTTCTCTTAAGATATTTGAATCTTCTCTCAGAAATCTGTTAGAAGCCTTCTATTTTAAAAAAAGAAGAAAAAAAAAAACAAACCAAACAAACTAAAAAGAGAGTGGCTTCTTCAGTGCTTAGTAATACGTTCTGGGAGACTAGTCTTATTTAATTTTTTTTTTTAAATGAATGATTTGATGCTATTCTCTGCCAAAGTTATTTTTTTTTTAATAATTTTTTTTTAATTATTACTTCTACTGGTTTTCTTTTTTTTTTTTTCTATTAGCTTTTGCTAATACCTGAAAGGAGATGGTGATAGTTTGTAAGAAATTAAAAATGGCCTTCAGTATACCGCTTCTGTTTTTTTTTACTTCTCCAAATCTGTGCTTCACCATTATCCCAGAAGGGCCAGCATGAGACTTCTGATGCAAGTCATGAAAGTACTGTAACTGAGTAGCAGAAAGGATTTCCCACAAGGTTATGGTAAATGGGCAGAGCCATCAGTGGATCTCTGTGTGAACATTTAAAGCAGAAGATGCTTACCACTTTAAAACGTACAGCTTTATTTTTTTTAGATATATATTTTTTTAAATCCTAAGATAAAGGAGGTGTTGGGAGATGCTCCCTTTCAGAGAGCAGGATGCACGGAGGAAGTTAGAGCTGATGCGCTCTAACACTTCTGAGGAAATCTTTGGATTTAGCATGTATAGCAAAGCAAAAAAAAAAAAAAAAGAAAAAAGAAAAAAA